>MNPL01001297.1:0-32609 GCA_002081605.1 Tropilaelaps mercedesae | reverse complement strand
TATATATATATATATATATATATATATATATATGTGTATTTTTGTTATATTACTTCTCTTGTCATGGTGTCATTATTACCGCGTCTGTTCATTGCGTCTGTATATGTACCGATCATTAATGCACTAGCTGCTTAGAAATCCCCAAATCATAGAGAAGCAAGGTTTCTTTTTGCGATGGTTAACTTTTAGTTGAGATTTTGTTAAGCCAGCTTATCGTTCGTCTTCTTCTTGTCGAGCTGTATACCCTTTTTATCCCAAAGCAAGTTACAACCAAGTCTTGTTTTGATCCTTAGTAGAATCTCTTGATTGATTACATCAGTTTGTTGTGATTGCTGCTGCTTGCTGTGACTTAGCTTCGCATAAAAACACTATCCGCGACGCGGTAGGTGGGGTGTGACGGAAACTATTGCTGGCATGACCGCCAAAAAACACCACCATCGCTCGTAAAAGTACCTCACCTTGTTGAGTTCTTCTCAGTCATCGTCGTCGCCGTGACGAATTTGGCTGTACTTTTCTTTACCGTAAGTACATTATCCAGAAACAGTCTTGCTGCGTTCAGGCTGTCCGTCCATATGACGGTGTCCTAACCTGGTAATGGTATGATTCTTACCAGTCTCTTGTCGCCGAGCTGCAACGCTCCTTAGAAGGTTCTGTCTAAGACCAGGTGCAGAAGATCCGTGCCGGGTCTGAGGACTGAGAGGGATGAGGACTAGTTGAGTACAGAGTTCTTGTTTCTGAAATAATTTATAATTAGCCTTTGAAGTTCTTTATCCGCGACTTACATCGTTCATCGATGATTTTGTTTTTAGTCTCATCTCCTCATTTATCATTCTTTTTTTTATCTATCTGAGAAACCGCCCTTCTGATATTACGGTTTGAAAACGGTTTTCGTTGCGTATGTTAACTGAGCATATCTAGTCTTTTGATAGCTTTGTTGAGGAAAATTACGTTCTGCTTAGAAATGAGAGAAACAATTGTCTCATGAGACTTGTTTTGTCTAATTGAGACTGGGGTAGTATAAATTGAAGGTAATCTCCAAGTACGTTACTAGTTCCTATCGAAACAATAGTAAACAGTTGGTTGCATCCAATAAGGGGAGGCTTAGGGATGCAAGTATGTACGTTTCTACTAGAATAAGTGTCCGCGGTTATTGACCTTAGATGCTAGGAAGACTGTTAAAAGGTGACGCGTTTAGTGTAGTTACCCTTCTTTTTGGCGAAAAACATTTCGTATTGAGACGCACAATGGGAAGAGAGGATCGCAGTGGCAATGTATGGCAAGTTATATATGTTAGCTTTGAATTGGTCAATTGCACGGACGAAGGCCGTTTCTGAAACTGTGCTGCTGCTGTTGCTTGGCACTCTATTGGGGAAAAGCAGGGTGAGCAAGCTGGTTATATGGTGGCGGAATCGGTGGTGTTATTGCTGATAAAGTTTCAAGAGATCGAATCGAGAACGGCAAAATTGGATAGTGCTCCGATCTACAATGTTAGCATTCATATTGCTGCTCCGGTTGTTGGGTAACGTTGCATTGCGACAATACTTGACGTTGTTTTACGGCAGCCGATAAATATCGCTGTCTTATTTTTTTCTTAATGATCGCTTTAGTCTGCTGTTTTTCATGCCGTCGCTGTCTAAGTTATTTGAATGCATTGTCGCAATGTGAATATGCGCTGTTAATTCCTATCCGCTTGCCTTGGCTAGTTTGGTGGGTGTTGATAGCAGTTATCACTCTGTATAGAGAGGACTGGTTTGTCTAGACGTGATCGGTGTGTAGTGTTTTTATGGTATTATGTAAATATTGCGCAATCACGCCTTACAAGAGCGTTCAGATTTGCTCATGCCTTCGCTTGATAAATGCCTCTGACGCCATTGACAGTATAACAAATTTGGCTGAAAATAGAATTTGTGTGTGTTAGCAATGGTTTATTGGCTTACTTTTGCTCTTTGTTTATTCCATAGGCCTGTTAACCGGGACTGGGCTGTGTTAGTTTACACAAGTTGAGAGACTCTGCCCAAGCGTACGTATAGGTTTAGAACCAGGCAAAATTTGGTAATCCTCTAATAAATTTTTTCGGGACGTCTACCGCGAGTAGCTTTACCCACTTATTAGGCTAGATTTTTTCGCTGTCATGCACACTCCGAGCAGAAATACGTGTGAGAAGGTGATGACGAGCTATAAGTTTGTAAAGATTTACATACACTTACCAATCGCTCTGTGTTTGATCTCTGTATTCGATAGTTGTATTGAGTAATAGGACAGAGTGGTCCAGTCGATTCATACCCAATGGTTGATCAGTAACATGGGCCCGTAAAAGTGCGAGATATTTAGCCTTTTAGAGTGCCCTAGATCGCGTACAGGGTCCTTCTTTTGTTCTGGTCGGAGCCGACACAAGCGAGTTGGTTAAGTATACTATTGCCATCGTAACGAACAGAACTACTTATTAACGCTACAATGGCTGTGTTCACTGTAGTTGAGCAGAGAGTCAAGGTACACGGTATGGGTATTAGGTTGTCCTAAACAAAACATCCATCGGACAATGAGGATGATTTTTACTATTTAGTGCAAATTATGGCTAGGCAAAGTGGAGTTCTGGCATTGCCTTTAGGTGTTCACCGGGGTCTTCGGTGACAATTATCTATGGAAGGAAAACTTCTGTCATTTGACAACATTCCAGTAAAGACGCGATTTTTTGCATCTTGAACTGAAGGCCCCATAGGAGTGCTACCGCAAATAAAAGCAAAGACCCAATTTTTGTCTCCTATTCACTAAAATGAACGCGACTTGAATGGCTGATTTATCTGGACAGTGCCAGTTGAATATGTCCAAATGCATTTTAGCAAAAGCCATTATCAGATATTGTGTTTTTGTTATACAGTGTTTTTGTCAGTCTGCCAAGATTACTCAATCAATGCTTTTATGCATTTGTTGATGGAACGTTGTTGCGTGTGCGATGTTCATAAATCCGCATAGAAAAAATTAAACTTCTTAAAACGCAAGTAAGGGAAGCAATATTATACGCCTAGACGTACATTATGTAAACAGCGATACCTGAAAAACAAGCTATAGACACAAATACAAACCAATGGCGAAATGTCATCACAGGCGTGGAGCAATAAAATTTTCTGAATGTGTGGTTCACGCAAGTTGCTACATTCTACATACGTTCTATTGAAGTACGAGGCAAACTGTAGCCATATCACAACTTGTAGAACATTGACGTAACTATTGATTAATTGTAGTACATCAATTTCGATTCTACGACCGTGTATGTGCAGGACCACACTTTTTTAATTCATTCAATTATTGCGTAGTTAGGCGGGTGTCTGTTCCCAGAAGAGTTGAGATGAATGGACGAAGTAGAAAATTGCGAACAATATTTCATTTGTATACTTTCACATGCCATAGTATCGTGACACTTAGAGACCAGACATTGAGTACTTCTCTCACAGAAGTTCTAATGTCTTGATATTATGAAAAGTTACTATAATAATGATTATTAGGATTACTCTCATCAGTATATACTATCGTAATGACAACAATAGTAATAGTGGAGCGACAATAAATCAGCATGCTAATTGTTCTATTGATTTCAGCAATATGACTTCACAGCATTTGGCTACGTACTTTTGAGTGTGTCTCTTTGAGTGGTTTCGTGAGTGTAAGAACCTCTTTCTGTATATTCCAATAATCATCGTGTCTTTGGGCCGTGTAGGTATCACGTTTAATTAAGATTTGCTTTACTTTCATCCCCCCTTATAGCCTACGCATAGCCATAGCTGTCTCTTTATTTTCCATCTTCTCAAGCGGTCGTCATTGCAGAAATACCCACTCCCCGTCCGTCTTAACCTTTTTGCACTGCTGCGCTTTTTTCTCCTCTTCCTTCTTTCCCTTCGATTAAATGTAAACCGAGAGGTTCGAAGAAAGAACAATTTTTTCTCATGTGGGTCAGTTCGTCGATATGGTGGTTTTAGCGGTGGGAGATTTTTCTGCTGTTGGTGCTCTCATTCGGTTGTTCCCCTAGAATCACATTTACGGCTACCAAATGTAGCGGGTTATATCGTCTGATGAATTAAATGAGATGGCGACATATCTTTACTACCTTTTCTTTTTTTTTAGTTTCATTTTCCTGCCTTCCAACTGAATTAGTAGCCATGCATACAACTTTCTCATCTCTGGTCGCTTGGTTGTGTTGAACAAAATTGGTTGCAGGTCGGTGGCTTCACTACGGGTCCTCGGGAGCCGATCTCGGCAGGGGGGTAAGTAGCTGCTACGGCCTTGCCAGGCATCCCATCACAGTTTTGCGAATTCCTTGCCGACCTCAGCCGCCTGTACTATGCGGATTGACAACAATCGTCAGGCGTCTGATGCTGGTACTGGGACGTATTGGCTGTGCTAGTCAGTTGGGAAGGTCAGTAGTCAGAAGTGAAACGCGAGCGCTCAGTGGTAATGTTTGTGAGAGGCTCCGCTCCTATCCCCTCCGCCACGATGCTCTGCCGAGAGCGATGTCACCGAGGGCCCATCCGCGGCGAAAGTTCCTTCCATAGACGCCGTCGACTCCTCGGGGGTCTTCGACACCTAGAAGAAAAAAGAGGAAATTGATCGAAAATTTTTCATATGGTACCAACGAGTAAAGTGGATAAAATGTGCATCCGGGTAAACGGTGAAATACAGAGGGAATATTTCGGACTATGGGCAAGCAAAAGTGCTTTTGGGAAAATAAGTTATTCATGGGAAAAGTGAAATATTCCTGACAGGTGTGCATTTTAAATACAAAAGTAGCTGTAGTGATCGATAAGCATATGCGGCGCCGCATCGATACAATTAAGTGTTTTTGGCAGCCCGAGTGATGGCTTCCTTCATCTAATGCGCCTATCCAGCAGGACCCATTATAGATAGATATATGTGCCGTAACCTTTACTTAGTTTTAGATGCTTTTTACTTATTAGATACGATTTTCTTTATCTAACCTATTAGCCAAAGTCAGCTCGAATCTCAATATTTCCAACTCTAGCTTCGCTGTAAGTAGTAATATCAGATTGCATGCCAGCATTGACATTATACCGGCACACAACGTAATTGGGGGGAATATCAGCTAGAACAAACGTTATTGGAAAATAAGTAGACAGTGGCAGAAAATAAAATGAAATCACGAAGTCTCTGATTTGAATTTCGTAGTACATATACAACCCGACGCGGATCTCTTTGTACATATGGCTATCGGAGCAAATGTCTACCTCGGTGGTCTCCGGCAGGTTGGGATGGTTGCTGTGGTGCCCTTGTTGATGTTGTCCATGTTGTCGGTGGTCGTAGGTGCCGCTGGCCGAGGCCATAGCGCAGTGCTGTTGGTTCTGCTGGTTATTATGCTTGTGCCGATGGTGGAAGGGCTGTAGGGAGAACCTTCTGTGGGTTGCCTTGCGTCCGCCGCGCCTCTTGCTGATGTGCGGGTTATCACGTCGCATTGACTTATTCCGAAGTACCTGAATGTGATTCACGATGCAATACGAGGTATGACAAACGGGATATTATGACACTTATGAAGTTCATTTGTCTGATTCTTGAATCCAAGGCGCTTTGGGATTCTTTATGTTCGCAGCTGCATCATTTAGCTCTTCATAAATCAAGTTTGTACCGCATAATCTTTCCTGTTTCCAAAGATATACAATGTTGTTTGAAGCGACTAAATACAAACGCTAGAATAACCTAAGTATGTTTTTGGGGGCATCCTCTTAGTAACAGGCATAATTTGAAAAACCGAAAAAATAATAAAGCTGCTTTCGTTTACGTGGTTATATGGCATGGTGAATATATGCATATGGAACATAAAAAGCAAATAATTAGCACGGTACAAAGTTGCAAATTGAAAATACTCAAAGAACAGTCCTTCAAGTTTTTCTGCATCAGCCCTATTTCACTTTGTATGTAGAATTAGTAAATAAAGTAATTATTTATATAAATACGAAATTTGTATGATAGTAGGTGTTGTAAATATATTATACGTTTTTTTTAAGGACCTCGAGTTGCGTGTAGGCTCTTCGCAGTTCAGCTCGAATCTCTTCAGGATCCATATCCGCAAGCGATATCTCGGCGATGTCCAATTCGCCATTGCCAACTATCGCCTATGAGGTTAAAGGAGAGATATTATCAGATACAAATTAGAATTTATTTTAAGCATCGACTAAGACCAGAGGTGAAAGAGCTTATACGTGCTCTATAGTATATGCAGCAGCCTGCGAGCAAAATTCAATGTAAGTCGTAACCGTTTCATCAAAAGACATTCTTGATACAATAAAAACTGACTCTATCTAAATATAAATTTGTGTTATCACATGGCACCCAAATGCCCGATAGTCCCAATGGAGCAATGGGTATATAATATTTTATTTAGAGAGTCTGGCCGCACTTACGGAGGCTCTCAATTTCTTGAGGAAAAAGAGATCTTCCCAGTACTATAGATACTTGCGATCGAACTATTTAGTTAAATATTCTAAAGGTGCAGTGACAACAGGAGTTGAAGACCTGATTATTTTTATGAATTCGTTGACTCATCACATAAGTCGCCTTGCATTTACGCTCAACAAGACTGGAGAGACTTTATACTCTCTATCTAGAAGATAAAATAATATTTTCCGTGTTACATCCTATGAGTTTACTAAGAGAACACTGTTTCTGCCACGCGTTTCATGCAAAGTGTCTGAAATAACAAGAAACATTTCAAATGTATTATGATCAAATTATTCCTTTGCTTGTATGTTGTTTGCTTTTATAAGATTTTAGTGTTCACCACTGACAGGGTTGGCAGGGGATGTCGAGCAAATATACTGGAGGACATTAAAGCTATGCTTAAAGAATGAGAACATGATACTAAAATATATCTGAACAATGCTGACGGGACGCATTATGAACAGGTGGTGCAGTGGTGGGTTCCTTGGTAAGCGTTAAATTTTTTTCCACCGGGGACTGAATAATAGCAAAAAATCTGATAAAACTTTGAACAGCATACCAGTAGTTCTCCCCCCGAGAGAGCCAGCTCTGTGCTTGACAGACAGCTTTACTTTTTCAGTTTTTCACTGACTAAATTAGGCCTGAATAACTAGCTGTCTACTAACAGGCTTATAAGAAATGTGCGTTGGTCTCGAAAAGAAAAAGGCAGTACATTTCAGTAATGTTTGATAGACGAAGGTAGATACTTAGTATGGTCTAAAAAGAGAAGGAATTGGTCTTTGGGAAGGGAAACTGATTCTCCTGTACAGTCGTATTGGCCGTTAACAAGCACGGGAAAAGTCTATAAATCGATGTGCGTGTGTGTGTACACGACAAATGTGATGAGTAGGTGAACAGGTACGAAGTTTTCTGCTCTTCACATCGCACCCATACAATAGTTAACAAAAGATACGTTATCGTGAAGCACCTGCGTGCTTGTGACAATAGGCTGTGCGCGTGTACAATACATGCCTGATGCAGTCTCTGTGCCGGGTCGAGAGAGGATTCGTTCGAGACCGCCGTCCCGGACTGATTTGCACCTGTCGCCCGCGCCCCCTTGGCATTCGCGCTTCGCGCGGCTGCTGCCCGGCGGTAGCACAGCTTCGGCAAAAATATTATCATGAGCACCTATAAGTAAAACAAATTCAAATGAGATAAATAACATAACGCCACTATTGCTGGATCGAGAAGTCTTGAAGAGATCCAACTCATTGTTTGGTCTTTTTTAAATCAATTTCATGCTCGTTTCTGTCTCTAATAAATTATATGTACTTTTATTCGCGGCAGTCTAAAAATGAATGCCCCTTTTTTCCACATAATGCAAGTAGGGACCACTGATTCTTACAACCTGTGTAATTTAACAAAAGAGAGGGCTAACACTTATAAAAGAAGTACCAGGTACGCCAAACGATAAGAATGCCGCTTAGAGGACATATGTTTAGCAAGATTGTGTTCGAGGTACCAGAGTGAAATGAGAGTGAAATTTACTGTGCTAATGATAGGTTATTCTTTGTCGCCTTTATCCCATTTTTCTTATGATTAAAAATTTGGACGTATTTATCACATGTCGATTCTATGTAGTTTTAGTGCTAGTGAGATAAATTGCCCTATATATATATATATATATATATATATTAGCAAGATGGGCTATTTTTATCACAATGACCTGCTCACCAAAGATGTCGATCTCGGGTAACTTTAGCGCCTAGAAGACAAATTCTCATTATAATTCATATATGTCGACTTATTAATGAGAGATAAATGATCTCATTACCAAAGTGACGGTGAGATGGCATCTGAAAAAGTAGGCGACGAATACGTAGTCAGGTTGGACTGCGTCAGGCAGCACATGCTTAACGACATACAGCGGCACGGAGAACAGAGTTTCAACTGCGATGGCGCGAGTCAGCGCTGCCGCTTCCGGAAATGATTGCGCATTTCGCAATCGAAAGGCCAGACGCAGTGAGAGGACGAGAAACAGAACCTCGGCACTCTCCGTCACCGCGTCCCACACCAACGGACGGCACGAGAGGAACCGAAGACCTGATTGACGACCCAACAAGAAAAGAAGAATTAAGACAAACGCGTTAGAATGTCAATGAGTGAGCAACAGCCACACACAGTAAAGTTAATAGGCAGTAAATAATCTAAATTACTGATTACAAATTTTATTTGACATTGCTGTTCTTATTTGTAATCACTAGCAGACGTTAGCTGACTATGTTTACTAGTTGGCAAAGATACGACATGTGAAGACCCAATATCCCAATTAGTAGTAGACCAATATTAATTTAGCGGTAACGTTATAGAGTACAATGAAAGAATTGCTACGGAGCCGAATAAAAATATAGTTAGAATCCGAATTGCCGTGAACTCGATTTCACGTACGTTTGTTTTAACCTAGAGAAGCAATAGTATCAAGTAATATTAACTCGGAACCGGGTATGGGCAAATGAACCGGCGATTATATTCGTACGTCTATGGTCGCCAGCTCGTTCACCAGCACAGTTCGAAGTAGCAATGAGCGTATTTATTTCCAAATTAGCTCTCAGCTTTTATTCAGGATGAGACATTACCATGGCGCTGAACGGCACTATTTTGGAAAAAGGTCGCAAGAACTTGAATCATTCCAAATTCAATAGCCAGAGGCAAATATACACATATATATACATCTGTCAGCCTATCTATAATGATGGCCTATAGGCCATACGTAAACACACTCACCCTGCGAGTTCGTGGAATTGACAAGGATGTCGTCCACGGACCCGCCGCCCGAGTCCACGACCATCGCCGTCCACGCCGCCAAATACAGCGCCACCGATAGCACTAGCCCTATTAGGTATCTGTAATACACAGACGCGAATTTCTATCGTTACGTTTAAATCCGTTTAAATGGCTTGGCCAATTAAAATCAATCGTAACAAGTTACCAAGGTGCTAGCTAGTGCAGTAGTAGAGTGTTTATCACTTCGAAATTTTTACGCGTATAACATAAATAGCTAATCCGGATAAGATACATCGAGCCAATTAATAGCCAAAAGTACATCATGAACTGCTGCAGTCTCAACAGAATAATGTCAACGTTGAAATGCCCACCATTAGTAGAATCAAACCAGATCGGCTTAATAAGTCGAGCAAATCAAGGCATCAGCAAGCGAAGAAGCTGAACGATGCAAATCCAATACGATAAAAAGGCACTCAAAAGTCTTAGAAATGTGGTCGGTAAATTGATTATATTCATAGCGCTCAAGTATAATCAGCGAGGTGGTCAGAGCAGAAATATTGACGCTGAACGAAGACCACAAATCCGTTGAAGTAGTGCTTATTTCGAAACCTCCAGTCAAATTCAGATACGAAGGCTTCAACAGTAAGCTTGGAAAAAAGACTCGTATGATGGATGGCTTTGGATAGATGGTATTATGCAACAATATGCTAATATGCATATCTTCAACGTGCTCGTACAAATAGACACCTACAGCTCAAATCAGCAAACATTTTAGACAAAATACAAATTTAATAAGAAGAAACCTAAGTGAAGTAGAATTCCTCGAAACCTATAATGCATACTTCCTAATTTATGCACATATTCTCTTGATTTTGGTTTATTTCTGAGACGTTTCTTTAAATTGAAAACGGAACATTCTATTCAACGTGTGCTTATTTTCTCCTAAAAAAAGTAAGCGTACCTTTAGAATAAATTTTTTAGAATCATTCGTCATATTAACTATAATCAGATATCTGAAGAACCTTGTTGAGCAAAGGGGCCTTCGTCAATGGAGAGATGTGAATCGCATAACCCTAACACCCTACCTTTTAGTAAAAAGATCGTCCTTCTAAGAATAAACGCGTCCAAAAGAAACGCCCACTAGTACGACTTTTTATCCACGGGTTAACCTATTTTAACAATAAGCAGGACTGTAAGTCGTGCGCAGTTAAACGAGTTTGTACACGAGAATAAGTTGGGGCATTTTCTGCCCTAAGAACCGCGTGATATGACACATCAGCGAAACATCTGATTACTAACTCATAATAACCATATCTAGAGCTACTTCTTTTTATTCTTGGAGTGAGCTTATATAAATTATACAAACCTTAAAAGGTCTTTGCTACGAACGCAAACCCTGTGCGCTTTTCTGGTTTGGAACTCGGCAACAATCCTGTAGATCTTGAGAGTAATCGCCCCGTAAAGGGTGGCGAAGCCGAGCTCCCGAAACCACGGCTCGAGAATGCAGCTCAAAGCCGATGGTTCGAAATAACGAATTACGATCTAGAGAAAACAGAAACAGCACCGAAGATAATAACCTGATTAATTAACTTTTTATTTACAAACCACCTCCACGGTATATCCGATTTTATTACTGTTACGAATTTAAGTTTAGTTCTCAGTTTATCTTTGCAAAAGCATATTGGCTTTAATCCCACTTCAGTATTTAAAACAAAGTGAGAGAAATTGAACCCATTCGCCCGTTTGTCTATCACGGATCTGTTTATAATACCATCATTAGATTGCATTGGCATGTTATATATATATATATATATATATATATATATATATATAAACGTTGTATGTGACGCGTAGAGCTACAGTGCGCAAAAGCTCAAGTTTACATAATGCATACGTCAGACAAGAGAAGCCTCCCATAATTACCGGACAACTCGAGTAATAACCGTATTGGCTGATAATAAGTTTCCCGATGTTCTGATTCATTCGGCAATCATCGGTTCCGACCTTTCCGTTAATTTCCCCGTTTGTTTTTGCTCATAGCGATACGTGGAAAATCCATAGAGGTTGTACGCCTTCGAATTCATATGTTAATTTTGATCGTCTTACCGCCTGGTAGATAAGTAGAGCCCCGAGCAAGATGGCCTCGAGTAGAATCCACATGCTCGACGCGAAACGCCGGTTTTTGCGAAGTCTGTAGATAAGCGCCATCATGAGTAGGACCAGGCAGCTACAAGCCAGTTGAGCGATGACTAGACTCCCTGCAGAAGACAGAACGCACAGCGAATGCCAAGTGATAGAATAATAGTACAGACAATATCGACTAGCGTATCGGGCCGAGTCGGGGTTCGAACGTAGGCAAAACTCTCCAACTTCTTTAGACTCCCTTGCCTCCTTCCCCATTTATCCACAAATTCAGTGTTCCCCCTTCTCTGGAGCCGCAGCCATCTTACATATCTAGTCCATCTTTTTCTGGCCGAATCTTCCTAACTCGTTGGCTCGCTTAGTAGACCGGAGCAGTGTCTGCGCCCGCAGCGCGCCATGGTCAAGATAGCAAAACGAACCCACCGCTCTCCGGCCGGGCACTCACCCATTCAGCTTCGAAATTCAGGACGAACCGACGTCACTCATCAAACTCTTCCCAGATAGTCGTATTCGTCGTGGCAGGACGGTGAAGAGAGAAAGGCAGCAGTGCCAGTAATATATTTAGCCGAGATCGGAACGTGTCCTCCCCTCGGGGTCCTTTTTTGCGCGGTTTGGATCTGCGCTTGTTCCAGCCCCCACTTCCACCGACCGTTTCAAGTTCTTTTCCGGTTTAGCTGGAAGTCCCTCGACCTTACTAGCCCGAAGGTTGCTTGAAGGCCCCATCCTTGGCCTCACTTCTAGTTTTCTAGCTTCTGTTTGGTTCAGCAGAGGCAAAAAAGAAACTAGATGGCTCTAGTTTGCCTAGAGCAGATATACATCCATATGTTTGACTTCCGTCTGATCCCAACTCGCGCCCCGGTTTTCGTTCGACCGGCCACTAATCCCGAATACCTGCTCCAGCGTGCCCAGACACCATGCAATGTCCACATAGTGACACTCCAGGCATAAGAAGCACAAAATAATGCGTAGTTCAAGTCAACCTGCACAGTAGGTTGTGGCGAGGTGATGACAGCGAACAAAAATTGTGGCATGAATCTGTGCCTTGTTACTTTACAAGAATGAGCATACCTCGAAGAGTTTCGTTATACTCGACGAAACAGGGAGCCTCGTCCTCACAGGTTACGCATCCCGGGGGGCACGGAAGACACCGGAGTTGCGCAATGCTTGTCCTCTCCTTTAATACGATAAATAAAAATGTTTAGTCCAGTTACGTTGTCGCCAGCTAACATAAATACACCTCACTAAATCCAGATTTCCAGATAGATAAAGAACCGCTGAAGCATGAGGAAATCTAAAAGACTAGTATTTTTCCAGCCCGCATACCAATGTCTGTAGCGGGGCAAATCGAATTTAATCGGTACACCAGTTTGCGGTATAACATTTAAATAAACATATGTTCACGTGAAATTAGATAACAATTCTGTGAATCGGTTACGATACCATCAACAGCTCGAGATTTTTCCTTGTTTCTCCCTATTACTACCTATGGGCCAGACCGGTATGGCTAGAGAGTTGATGCAGGTAGATGTCACTGCAAACTTTTGCTCTGGGCGCTTGCATGGCACCCGTATACAGGCGACAGGCCCCGGGCCGCAAGCCATCCATTACGGCCAAGCGTACGGTCTAGCCATGTCGTAGCTGGG
Source organism: Tropilaelaps mercedesae (assembly GCA_002081605.1). NCBI lineage: Eukaryota > Metazoa > Arthropoda > Arachnida > Mesostigmata > Laelapidae > Tropilaelaps > Tropilaelaps mercedesae. The sequence continues at coordinate 19,617 of MNPL01001297.1, read as the reverse complement.
TCTTTCTAACCGGCATTGTCTTCGCACATCGTGTCCGCATCGTTGCACCCCTCCGTTCAACTGTGCTGCGCATGCTATTTTTGCAAGGTGGCTAAGTCTTCAGGCCAAAGAAGTGTTTTCCCTCGACATAAATTCACTCACTTAAATTTCATGCATCGCCGTTGCTTGTTATATTTCTCACCCACGGACACACACACTACCCCCTCATACCCTTAGAGCATTCTGGCTACTGTTCGTCGTCTCTCCGTTCGGTTTGCATTTTCCGCTATAATTCCGCTCGGCCTTTAATAAAGACCATTGATCTGCCCGCTGCTCGATCTCCCCTTTGTCATTTTTTGCACTCCTATGAGATTTCCTGAGGCTCTAGGTATACAGTACGGTCAGCCGAGGTGGAAACTCTCGAAACATGTTAGACGAAAGTCGTCTGCAGCCCTTTTCTATGGAGTGATTCAATGAAGCGATTACTTTAAGACAGATGGTTTTTATGGGTCGACCGGACGCAACAGGTCCTCCGGTACACGAGTCCGATCCTCTGCCGTTTCACATTTACCTGTATGGGATCCGTCTTACGAAGGAATGTAAAAAACCCTACCGTAGACGTTAAAATGTTGGCTGATGATCAGCCTTGAACATATTTAGATGCTTTTAAAGGGACCTTACTTCAAGTATGGGCCGACATTTACAACTTCAATAACCTCCAGGATTCACTGAAAAAGGGCTTTTCTGGTCAGAGAAATGTCGTTTCAGGTACAGTCTACATTGTGGCAATGATATTTATTTTAGGGGAAAAGAATCTGCTTATCGCCCTTTCTGAACCAAAGCGTCAGCTCATGATAAAAGTGACAACAGGTCGAGAAATTAAATTGCTGTTCTCTCAAACTTCGCTATAGCTTCACATGCAGCGTTGAAATCGAGAATTTGCTGCGGGCTGGGACCTAGTGATAGTCGACGGGAAATCCCTGAAATGTCTGTGCGGCCAAACTTTATTTCCGTTAATCGCATTTGCAGCAGACAGGACCGATGTTTCAGAGAACAGCGTGAAGTAATAAATCCTGAGGGTAAAGACGTGCCGAAATCCGGCATTTGACTCAGATGTTTAATATACAGGCATTTGCTTTGCTTTTAATCTGTTCGCGTTCTTTCATGTTACTCCACTTCTTAAGTAAAAATGAGGTTTAGGGGACTTAGCATAAGGGAATCGATCCTTCGGCAGATTCACGTTGTTTTTCATTTTTCGCATTCCGTTGCGTTCATGCATTCTGAGATTTGCTGGAACACGCTCTCAGGTGACACTTGTCCTACCTAGAAAACAATGTATACGTATTCTCTAATAACATATAATGCGGGTATTACTATCCCAATAGCTGGCATGAATGTGAATGATGAATAAATATTGCACAAAACACGTAGGATCATGAATTTTTGACAGCGATCATATTCGAGCACGGAAGTGCCCAAGCGCAACTGTTATTAGGACACATCACGGGTTCTATATAGCGGCTTTCAACTGTCTAAACAGTGCATTTTTAGTAAGCGATCAATTTCTCACACGATGTAACACCCCCTCTTCCACGTCAAGGTCAGATAGACCTTTGTACAGAATGTATGCTACATCCATTTAACTTTTTTTGCTTGCGGAAGCCTCAAAAATTGCGACATTCGGTCTTGTTTAGTTTAACGCTTTAAGCCAGCGTTACATACAAGTGTGTTGACACGAATATCATCCACTACCGGAAATATTGCTTGTAAATGGCCACAACGTGCAGATGACCGCTATACGTTCCGCAGGTGGCGTGTCACTCACCGGTTCCGTAATGTTCATATTCCTTTCAACAAAGTCCATCTCTAACGCATGACCGCTGATCACCGGTTCGACGTCAAATAGACTCGAAGGCAGGTAGAAGCCGTCGAGACAACGGCAGCGATAGTTGCCCCGTCTGAATCCTTTGTCAGCTACAAACTCGCACTGTTGAGTAGCCGTAAGGGAACCCAAGCCCATTGACAAAGATCGTTAAAGGAGGTAACTAGCTGTTATAATAAAGTTTCATAGAGTCATTTTAGTTATCGTTCCCCTTAGCCTTATCATTATGACGCAGTGTAATGACATTGACACCTACGCAGATTAGTTTGCAAAGTAACATCAAACTAAATGAACGTTTTGAGCTTGCCTAGATAGTCACCTATTCTAAGGAAAAGTACGAACGGCATGTCAGCACAGTGTGTTAGCTTTAGTCCTAAGGTAAAGTGCAAAGAAAGGCGAGTGATTCAATAGCAATGGTGTTTTTTTGTTCAGCGTAATTAACGGCGAAGCCGAACATGCCAGTCGGACGGCCAGCAATAGAATCGAGCTGCAGACACGCGCGGCACGTACAGCTTATATACCTAGCGAGATTCAAAGGAATTTGCGTATTCTCTTTTTTGACGAATGGCGTGCCCAATACCTTGCTATTAACAGTATCACAGAGATGTGTGTTGGCGAACAGTGGATCATCCCCTGGACACTGGTCGATGTCGAGCCGGTTCAGATTAATGCTGACCGTGGCTACACCGATGAGCTGTCGTGTGTTTTCTGCTTCCGGCAGCAAACTTATTGTGTCATTGTTGTAAAGGTTGCTGTCACTGTCAACTCCTCGGACGCCACGGCTCGTCTGTGATCCGTTTTCCATTGTCGCTACGACGATTGGCGCCGCGTAAGTGATTAGCCAGTGATTACTGTAGCCACAGTCAAAATACGGTGAGCTCCAGATGCCGGCCGGGTGTTTAATTCGAGAGTAGCTACCTTCCCAACGCTTGTCCAGATCACGATACCACCTGCGGTCATAGCCAGAATACGACGAAGTGTGAATACACGTGTGAGTGCACGTACATAGGCCGTCTACTTTACCTTCGCATGACCGAACAATCGTGTACGCTATCAGCGGGCCTGTAACAGGCGGCATGCGACTCAAACTATCTATGTTAGAGAAACACGCATCCTGCTCGCCCGCATTGAGTTTAGCTCCCCTTGGGCCATATATGAATTGGAACGAGCCAGGTCTATCGGGAAGGTCCGCCGTCGGTATTCACTTGTAGATAAAAAAAAATGAGCATATTTCGAATTCCTGTACCCTTTCGTTTTTCCTGTTCGCGCCAACATCCTTGTCATGCCGCTGGGCTCGAGCTGGCGCTTCTTTCTACAGCTTGCCATCACGGTCATTCGCCGTCTCACGTTTTGCCGTACCAATCATGCCTCCTTCGGACCCGAGCCGCGGCATCCTAAAATGGCACCTCACCTAATCCTATGTCGGGCAAGCGCAGCACTCTCGGTTATAGTGTATGAGTTCCGCCTCCTCAGCTCGAGGTCCAGAATTCCATTTCGGCCAAAGTAGAACCGACCATGCTTTTCAAACAAGCGATTCACTCTCCAAGTACATGCGTGCGAGACAAAAGGAGGGATCGTCAAATGTGCTTCCACGCCTAGGATGGGCAAAACAACCGAGTATGCATTGGTGAAGAGACCGCTTGGAGAAACTTACATCCTTGCCGGTAGAAGCGTTTCGACATGAAAAGCTGCGAATTTTTATTTGGAGGATAGCTAAAAAAATAGAAATGGCGTCCGTTCTTTGTTCGGCTAGTCAAATAACGGCAGCGATGCTACTGCTTTTTTAAAGTCAAAAAGCCAACGAGATGAATGCGCGCAGGTGGTGAGAAAAGGATAGGCCAAGGTGTGTCGATGGTCTCCTTTTAACTTAGCTGTTTTCCAGCAGACACCCTCCCCTGACGTCCAGCACGAGAACAAAGGTGATTTAGTCCTGAATGAAGCATGTTTGGAGCAACGCCTATTCGAATTCAAACAGTGGATTGCAACTTTTCTTATGCAATATGTATTCGACAGGTGCCCTGTACACACGGTAAGGTTGGTACTCTTACGACGCGCACCTTTGTAATTTTACCATAATTGACCTAACCTAAAAGAAAGTAGATCCGATTTCGATTATCAGGGCGACTGCCGTGGAACTGCGTTCTTACACCGTTAACGAAATTAAATTTTTTTATAACATGTGCTATTTGTGTCTTTGTTCCACTTTCTACAATTATAGCTCGGTACTTCTCCAAAAGGCAATATGCTTCAGATTGGCTGACTAATAACGTTCAAATACCATTAACTGAGACTGCTTCACAAAATTTATTCCGAGATACTCGAATAATAAAATTTCGACGGGGATAAAAATAGGCTTTGTTTATCCCGTATGCCAGTCTGAGTGCCACAATTTAGACAAACTCAGCTCAGGAGATCAGAAGCAAAAAGACTACGATAATGCTGTAGCAGAAAGTCACGGCAGTGGTTCGATGCTCGTGTGTTGGGGGCATTGCTTGAGTTAAAAATAGAATCCCAGTTCTTCCTCTCGGAGCTTAAATTTAGTCCTTCGATCGCGCCAATCTAATTAACTATCGACTCAACGTGCATATGTTAATAACGACATATTATTGCAACGTACGTACTGACCTGCACTTGAAGACGCTCTCGTCCGAGTCGTAACTATAGTTAGCGTGGTATTGTACATGGTGTCCTTTGCCCATTTGGTAAGCGTACATGTTGACTCTCCCCTCAATCACGATGCCGGACCCCACAACCATTCGGCCTGGAGTAGCCAAAGCGATTTTGAAATAACAGGGGATTCTAGTTTTTTCGTTACGGTAATTTCGTTTTTGTAATCTCTCTTGAATTTCGAGTTACGTATATATATATATATATATACATACACATATATATAATAAAGGTTAGAAATTTTTATACCAATATTAATGTTTCCTTGTGGGAAGCGGGTCTGAAACTGAGCTCACCCGGTACACATAGTTCTAAGCAGTATTTCAAGTCTTTATATTTTCTTAAAATTAAATCGTTTTAATACATAAAAAAATATGATTTAATATTGACTATTAAATATTAGTAAATATTACATAATTTAGTTTTAACTTATTACATAGAACCATGATGTTATATGCTGTTCTCAATGACACAACGGAAAATCAGTGACGCTACTTGTAGCGCCTGCGAAAGGGCGCATTTGTGCATAGCTAACTGGGACGATACGTATAGACACCTGCTGTTACAGTATTTTAGTTAATGAAGTATGAATTGTGACGCTGAGTTCACAGCGCACAGTTTCGTGATTCGGTCACACAGCTTACTCTAGATAAAATAAAAAGCAATGCATATGGCTTTGAGACCAGAACAATATTAGAATAGGTTTTTTCTTTTAAATTTATTAATCTATACAACGAATTAGGTTACATGTAGCGACATTTTTAAGTCCGTAAATAAAATACATATCGAATAGTGTATCTTCTAGAAGCTTTTCGCAAAAGAACCGTTTTAATACCGTTACGCGCAATTTATGGCAAGTACCGCATAGTAGGTATAATTTACAAAACTTCGATTTCTCATTAAATAAACAAATCTATAAATTTTCCAGGAGATTATTGAATAGCACAGGAACGAGTTTTCTAAGACGATGGGGTTCATTGAACCTCTATCTCTATGAACGAAGAGTTAATTTAGAAATCTTGTTTGAGAAAAACCGATAACAAATAACGACGAACCTTGAATATCTCGAAAATGGTTCGGTCTTAGGGAAAATATGAAATAATAGTTTTTATGAAAGCTGCGAGTACTATGTAATTATCGCATTTCATCAAATCAAACGCCTTTACCTAGCAAAGGTCAAAGTTATTAAAAGTATCCTAACACCCAAAATTTATCAGAAATTACCTTCTAACACATTTTGCTCTAAATATTCTGGAAAATACTCGGTGATAGTTTCTAGCCTATCATTAAATGTTCTCGAGAAAAACGGAAAAAAATCCTGCAGGCATTCTGTGCCTTTTCATAGACTGTATTTGATATTGTATATCGATACGATCGCATAATCTGAATTTTGATCAAAATTTCCTCCAATTTTTTAGCGAGTATAAACGTCGCTTTTGTATGTCTCTTAACCATGCTACACTGTGATATAGAAAATACGACAACTAGTATCTCGTTATGCCATCTCCGGCCGAGATTTGATTCCTACTCGTTCTGCCCCGAATTAAGTTTTGCACTATGTTCATCATGGGTGAATTACAAACCCACACATCTAGCAAGCTACACTTGGGTTATGGTATACGCGTAAGTTTCTAGGCGGCCCTCAGTCGTAATTTAAGAAAATATTCACACCTTTTCCATCGGTCTGAATGTTTGGCCCATAACATGATCTCCACAATTTTACAGACGGAATTACTCCGTGTTATGTGGCATGGTGCCTTAGCATGCATGAGCACATAGTTGAATATTGTTAGGGCAGATTATCAGCCAAATTTACCTTCCACGGTATCGCTTTTGGCATCACTTCGTGAGACAGACCCCGTAAGTGTAATTGTGCAATGGGGTGGATAGAACATGTACATCTACGTATCCCTTCTAGGGGCAAGCCGCACGCGAGTGCACCAAGCCACCGAGCTTGATACGAACGCATAGTTGCCATACGGAAAAACTCCAGTGTATGAAATAGCATTGTCGTCCCAATTACTCTGCCAATTTGTCGCTTTTTCGTCGTTCCCTTGCCAAATTGCAGGATCCAGGTGTGCTACTCTTAGTAAAAGTCATATTACAACTTTGGTAAGGTATTTCACTTCATGCGCAATGGAGGTTTTTTGAAATGCTTGTGCTGGAACGCCGGTATATGTTCATAGTGTTAGTGCCGAGATTCTCCGAATAGATTTCATTTGTCAAACAGACCCTTTGATAACCTTCGATTATCCAGTTCTAGAACTGTCTCGTTCATTTGAACAGTCAACAATTGAGAAGTGCTTCCCGGATGGCAAATAGTATTCATACATAATAATGCACAACGTCACAAGCAAGGACTGACTCCGAGCTATTCACCGCTAACAGCGTAAAGGTCATGCGATGTTCCAAAAATATGTGTGGGAGTCCTTCAGGGGTTTACGCATACAATGCAGCTCAAGGCTAGATTTCTCGAAGTATAGACCCGGGACCTGGGCATGAAGAAATAGTGCAAGACTGCCTTCAGGGTATGCCAAGACGAATAGCTGCAGTGATTGCAGCCAAGGACGGCACAACGAAATACTAGCCTCCATACAACAGTAGTTTAAAATCTCATTCCGGTTACTGCATATCCACGTTAGTCTCGCTGGGTAGCAAAACGTAACAGTTTCCATACTGAATAAACTACATGCTCCGCTATTAGATTGCGGATCTGAGCTATATTCGGTCAAAATTTCAAACGTGTGATAATCGGGAGCAGTTCTATTTTATTGGCCATAGGCTGTGTGTTGATTAAGCTTGCAAATGTTTGCCGAACTCGGCTATTAATTTGCTGCTCTCAAAGGCGTTTTCCGGCAACAACGAATTGCGGAAATGTACGCGTTAACCTATGAAACCACTAGCCACAATAGAACACCAGCTTTCTGTATTATTTTTATCGATACTTTCTTCCTTATAGATTGTATGTTTTGCTTTTATTTGCGACTTTATAGTCCCTTTCCGAAGTGCTAAAGCACCTACGATACTGTTATGTATTGCTAGGTTTCCATGTGCGTTGCAGTGAGCAATAGTCGATAATAAATGGTTTTACTTTTTTCAACGTTCACCTATGACTGCTGTACCAGCAAACAACAACGCTTCTAAGAAGGATTTCCGCTGATCTATATGGTGATCTATAACCTCAGTATGCCAGCCAGCGATGACAGAATTGCTGTCGATCACGGCCTGAATTATCTTACGGTGCACCGGCTATCCTGTTTGTGCCATGTCCGTTTTATCATCTCCTGTCAGCAGCAAGGTATCTAGCGCAACAGCCATTTTAATCTAATTACTTCGCAACAACCAGACCATACCACAGCACCTACAAGCCCAGTTGTATTGGGCCGTACAATTATGAGGGACAGATGGGGAACATATGGTCAATTATTTAACGTCAGCAGGCAGAAATCCTCCGCAAAAAAACTTTCTACGCGCGTGGCATAGGTCACGAATCGCGTAACAGGAGAAATTGATCAGAAAGACACATGATTTAGATATGCTACGCGATTGTCAAAAAACAAAACTCCGTTTTAAGAGAAGGGTATCCACCGTTGCATCGGCAAGATACACCATTCTCTGCGCTGTAATTTTGAACTTCCATGAGAATCAAGATACCAAATTAGTATGGGGTACGTCAATTATAATAGAAAAATGCCGCCTTTCAGAAATAAACAGAACATTGAGATGCGAGGTGCTTTATATGTTGAGCTTGACACACTTGAGCCCTTTTTAACTGTAAACTATTTTTATGGAAACTCCACCTGTTGTAATAAAGCTCAAATTATGTTTGCAATTATATTTGCAAATTATGTCGACAAGTTTTGAAACCATCTTGAGTTCTCAAAATGTTTTCTTGAAAACATTTTCACGTAAATGGCCGACTTAGGCCAGCAGCTATGTGAGGCGAAATCAGCAGTTCAAGCTGAGCGCAACCTATGAAGTTCCGTAAAGGTGAAAATGGATACCAAGCCTTTGATTTGGTGCAAATCTAAATAGCGCATCGAAAACTGAAGCAAAAGGTTTTTACGAGCATGGACATGAGCTAAGTTTTGTCTGATCACCGGACCAAATTGTTTCGTTGAACAAATTATTTAATGGAGATTGATATTAGACACTTGGCTAAGAACAAGCTAACACCCTACTTTTGTAAACCGGTAGCGCTCTTTAAGAAATTGTTGCTATTTTAAGACTTTTTAGACGTCTCAACACGCACGTAAATTGTGCTCTGCAATGAGAAAGTGATTCGATTGCTACTTTAGTGCCGTTCAATCCAGCAATCTGTACTAAAACATTCCATATATCTGCCTACCGATTTTATTACATTTTTTGTTATAGGAAAAAAATACATAGGGCTAGGCTAAATATTCCTGTTCTCTGATCAACTCGATGGTAGTGAAACTAAATGGCTCCAGGTTTAGAAGGCTAGAGGTTGCGAAGATCGACGAACATGGTTTGTGTTCTGTCTTGACTGGTTCGCTTGCAAACGATAGGGGGACAACAACTGATTCAGCAGACCTTGCGCCATGGAGGACGAGGAAGTTGCTGAAGCCAACGTCTCAAGGAAGGCAAAATATCATCAGAGATGTTAGGTCGGGAGTTACTCTAATGACTAAGAAAGGAACAATGCAACGAAGTGAAGCAACTACCTAGTGCAACACCCTTTCTGTTCAGAAATTGTACGGACGCCACTATGAGTTGCTTTTGCTGCTACTAACGCTACTGTTAAAAGCAATCTAGCTGGCCCTCGCCGATTAACCGCCGTCAGACGCGACGTTTTTTAGCTCTTTTCAAGTAAATCAAAAAGCTGATCAGAGCCTCGTCTTTTAGTGTTTTTTCCTTTTGTTATTTATTGTTATATAGAGAAAGGCAATTGGAAGATCTCTCCTCGGTGGTTTAATAGTTGTTTGAGAAAGAAAAGGGGTTCGATGTCGGAGAAAGCAACAAGAGTGCACGCGCGCAATGGCCCTATTAAAAACTAATCGTCATTATCAGCGACGTCTTGATCTTTTCCGCTTCCTCTAGCAGGTGTCTAATCTAAGAGACGCTTTATTTGGAAGCGCTCCCTTAATTTATTCTCTAATGATAATTAAAGAAAGTAAGGCAGCACAGTTAATCTTCTCTAGGTCTTCCTTATTCGGGTTGCTAGACAAACCGCTTGTAAATATCGGGCTGGAATTGCTCAATAAATTATTTAATTATACGCCATGTGATATATAGATACTGTACATGTTGGCGTATATATATACAATATATATACGTCAGCTACTTTGGATGAAAGACTTCTACCTGGCCTATACTGTCGCAAACAGTGTCAACAATATCCTTGTCTATTCATCTTGGCTTACAGGTGGCTTGTTGATGCACTGAAAATGTTCAAAAATTTTTAAATCACCCTCAGATATTAGCAGTCGCATTCACTAATCTTTTCTTTAATTTGTCCAATTGACCAAGCTACTCATCAAAACTATTAGTCCACTCACTAGCGATATACTAAATCAACAAGTTTTCCAACACTAATCCCGTTGTAGCTGAGGTTACATCGCTGTTGAACTCACCATCGCTGGGGTCGACGAGATTGGCACTGGTGAGGGCCGCATAAACGACGGGTGAGCTTAGCTGCTGATCCTCGCGTGTTTCGCGGCCCTTTTGGTGCAGGTGCTTAGGTACGGACTTTTGGAAGAGGCGGGCCAAGAAATCAGCCGTGCGTTGAGCTACTCGTTCAGCTCGTTCGAATACTTGGTACCTGAAGAATCAAATAAAAAGTCCACGCCAAAATACATACGGATGTTAAAACAAACAGTTCAATGCAAAAGCCGGTCCCTTCGAAGTTCAACGAAATTTTCGAGGAATCTTCGCCATTTTAGGGTCGCGAAGCGGTTTGTTATGGATTCAATTACACTCGAAGTACACAAGCGCACAAAGGGTCTGTGTCATCAGCAACGTTTGCAGTGGCTAGGGCCAGCTCTATGATCCGCTACTAAACTATTCCTGTATCAGAACTAAATGTGTCTTCAACGAGAAAATGGTACTGGATATGAAGCTCAAGGCGCACAAGCAGGCCATTTCTACGGATTTGTGTATACAGCTGTTTCTTGAATAGGATAAATTGAAAGTATTTGTTCCATCGCCTAGCCTATTCCCTTTTCTCTTTCTCCATACATCAATTGTGTTCCTTCGTAAAACTCGAAAACATCCTATGTCAGCTACTCTATGTGAAACCAGCGAAGAGTCTGTAACGGAGCAGATGCAGTATTTGCCTCGCAGTGGACATTGGAAAGCGAAGAGTTGAAAAGACATCTTTGCATCGTTTGAATTGATTATCTATCTGCAAGGCGCTGTAATACTAACCCTGGAGCGGCGCTAATTCAAATGAAAAGAGATTCGTGATGCGATAGAGGTGAGAGTGAGCGAGAGCATTGTGCAAAGGCCAAGAAAATACGTAAAGCCGACTACGCTGATTCGCGACGCCGCCGCCGTCGTCGTCGTCGTCGTATTCGAAGAACAGTGGGAGAAAACAGGGGTAGAAGATGGGAAACAGTTCGGAGACCTGAAACGGAATCATGGTGGATATAGGAGGGCGCGAGAGGATGGAGCCGTCCGAAGGGGGCGCACAGGCCGACTCAAAGGGCGCTTGAAAGAGAAGAGAAGAAGTCGAATTGCAGTTCGTTTGTTCGGTCGCTTGAGCCCAGCATTGCGTCGAACGGCCCCCTTAGCCCACAAAGCCCGCCTGACCGTTTGGCCAGCCGGTTTTTTCGTCTGGTTCGAAGGAACGGAGGAGAAGGGCAAGAGGCGGCAGGGTGTCTGTCTTCTAATGGAGTCGTTGCCACCCACCCCGGGACGCTATTCATTCTAGCTTCCCCATTCGACCCATATTTCCCTTGCTAACTCCGCCCCCCAACTCCGCGAACTCCCATTGCACTTCCGAATAGGAAGTGCCGAGAGAGAAATGTGGGTTTACTCTAGGCAGGGTGCGCCCGGGGGCGCTGGAGGACGAGTGGGTACTTTGATACAACAGCGCCACCAACGAATAAAAACCATCGACAGGCGAACGGCACGGCAAGCGGCGACAAGCCGTCGATGCGGTGCCGGTTCGACCTCGCCGTCGTTGTCGTCAGCGTCGTTGTCGCCGCTGGAAGTGGCGAAACAGGAGACGGCGCCGATTGGCAACGGGTGCTGCTTCCCGTACTGCTGCTACTGCCGACGGTCGGCGCTAAACTGAGGTCTCAACAGCGAATAAGACACCGAAGGAGACACTGTTCAGCTGTAATGCAATTACGCTTCTGGCCAGTATTAGTGGGCTCTGTGTCGCCTATGGGATAGACATCCCAGCGGGCAGGGCCGCGCGAGCCGAGCTGCGCAGGTTTGTGCGAAGGAACGAAAGAGGACAGAATTGAAGTAGAACGAGAGTTCGAATAAGGTCAACTTGGGTCTGGCGGCGACGTAAAGTCCGCATTTGAGCGGCTAGAAATGAAGAGGAGTTGGTAAAAATGCTGAAGTCGCACTTCGCGTGCGTCCGTTTGCGGCAACGCCTGAAAGCGTTGCTATCAGGATAGACAATTCCCCTTTCATCCGTCCTCTTGTTACTCGTACATAACTGCAAGAACTGATCGGTTGCATGCAATAAGGCTCAGGTGAAGTGCTACGATAACGTAAGCGGCTGGAAAGCCGACATGAAGAAAGGCTTCGTAATGAGTCAGCTATGGTTGAAAAGGGAACGGGCATTTTCAGGAGTATGAAGATTGGCCTCTTGTGCATAGCTACATAACTCCGGATGAGAGGTGAAATTTGCAACTGATATGAGACATGAGGGAAGTGCGGACCAAGCATTCAACGTCCACTTTTTTTAGAAGGGGAACAATATGACAGGACCACCACCACAGAAGGAGGCCAGGAGAGAGTTGCATGTTGTGGTCTAGGTGGTAGAAACAAACCGAGCAAAAATTAGCAGAACCCTCCACTCCCTGATGGACTTCAAAATGGAACGCAACAATCTCTAAATAGCTCTATGGAGATGCCTATCAACAGAGAGAATTTGACATACACTCTGAGAATTCGAGAGACTTTTTCAGTTGAGGCACGCCCTTTAGTTGAACTAGTGCGATCAACTATTGCGATACAACCGAGGAATCTGTACAGGAGACTATTTGGAGCAAGCGAATTGCAGGTGGGTTATCGCAGAGGATGAATTTGAAAGTCCGGGCAACAACCTAAAAATACGTATGAGATGAACTGAGCCCGTTGCATTTCACTCTGGTTCTCCCTCTCTATTCATCTGTTCATAGGCAACGCCAAACAACCTAATGAAGAATCACCGACTGCATGAACTTTTAACAAGCTGCCGGAGATGCCCTTACCGAAAAAAGCTAATCAAGGAAGGAAACTGCACCATCTATTAGCAGCCCCCTGGCCCGCGCTGAATGTTTCTCGTCGAAAACGGTTCAGCTGAATTCTACATAGAGTCAATAATTGCTTAGATTGAACAGCAATTTCGGTCGTAACGAAAGCTCCGGTTAGAGCACATGCAAAACTAAATGTCCTTTGACGATTTGTCGCAGGTAACGCCACGTAAAAGATGTTGTACGGCCGCATATAACGAACTCGTCCATACTTCCCATAATATGTGGATTTTTCCAACGGACTTTGTCAACATTTTTCTTGACTCACATTTTTGTCTCAAATATGTCTAACCAATAAGTGTATAAGTCTTGAGTACCCGTAACGATACGTTGTACATTTTCTTTGTAGCATCAACATTATTCTCGTGAATGCGATGGCGCTGCAATTAGACACATATGTAGCACAGAATAGAAATATGCATCTAGCAGATAAATCTGGAGCCACTCAGTGGCGAATAAAAAAACGCAAGGGTATTGTGTAATGATGGTCGTCAGAGAAAGCGATGACAACCGGAAGAGTGGACGCCCAAAGTGAATTTACCTAACATTTGTCAGCAGAGCAAACAACTATAATAGCATATTTCCATTAGCCACCTGGTATTTGGTGTTGTCATCCATTATTTCCGAATGTCACTTCCTACTGTGTATTTATCGTTATGGTGGCTGTTTTATCTCTAGTCCCGTAGCACTACGAACCGAAACAACGTGTAATTGCATTTCTTTAGTTTCGATGAAGTTATTTGGCATCGAATCTCTCCCTTTAACTTAGCTGTCCTCCACAGCCAACCGGTTTATCACCAACAAATAAAAGTTCTGCAAGAGTGCAGTGCCACAGAGTGTTAGGGTACGCTTTACGAACAAACCGACTCTGCCGCCGTGAATCCCGCTCATCGTGTTGCTAATCGTTATCGACAAACCTCGGATTGCTGATGTGGCCCGCCTGGTTCCTGTCAAGGTGAAGTTTGATACCGAAAGGCGTAAGGTTGGCCCGATGGCACGACTCCTGCTTGCGGTTCCACTTGTCGTGTGCTTCTTCGATGTATTGCAGAGCCGCCGAGGTATTCTGTCGCTGGTTCAGCAGGCGGACTACCTAAAAGTTGACATTCATGGGCAGATCGGGAAGAAAAAATCAGGAGACAAAGAAGTGCATGAGGCAAAAGTTCTCGCCGTCCCATGTACAAATATGTTAGCTGTGATTGGACTTTTGGCAAGACGTGGACATCGGTACGCTTGCGTCGCTCGAGTAAGAAGCACCGACGATATAGAATTGCTCGTTTGAACAGAACTTCCACACCCCTGTTATTTACAATGAATGGCTATTTCGGACATTTTGCATAGCAAGTCTTAAAGCTACCCGATGTCGCTTCAAGGTCTTACTCTCATGAGAAGTAACTCATCGCAACTCCATCAACACGACCCGCCTCTCCGCGCCATGGCCGGCTTGGGCTTATACAAACGTCAGGCCTACATATACATGTATATTTATAGAGCATACAAGTAAACCCACAACGCAGTCGCAATTCGCTACGGTCAATCTACTCCGATTTTGTGACCCCGTCCGCCGTCGTGACGTCTACGCCGATGTTCGCGGCCGGCCAGTGGTGGGCCACGGAACGAACGAAGCGATTCGTGCGAGAGTCCCCCTGGCGCCATACTTACCTCGTTCGAGTAGAAGGAACGCTGTTGCTGCCGAGTAAGCAAGTGTCTCTGAGCTATAGTGGGTAACAACAACTCTCGGTTCTGCTGGTCTCTGTCTTTCTTTGCTTCGACAATCGTCGCCGAGGACAATGTCGCAGGTGTGTTGAGGGTGATACAAAGTAGGAGGGGCAGCAGGAGGTCGGCCCGCAGCAGCCACCGTGGCCGTCGAACGGGCGGGGGCCTTGCGCGTGGCGTGCCAGCCCTGACACGCTGGTTTGAGTCGCGGTCGAGGTCACAATCGGCCACCGAACGATAGTTCAGTCGCATGCAGCTGCTGCGTAAAGTCGCTCGTCTTGTCCCGCATTCTTGGCGCGTGGTCCACACCCCGGATTTGGCCAGCGCCGACAAGCTGATTCCTGGATGATTGCGCCGTATTTCGTTCGTAACGCCAGTATGATTCGAATTGTCGAGATACCGATGGACGACGAAGTTCTCGTCACCATATTCATCGAGATTTAGGTCGGTTTTATCGACGGCGATAGCCGTGTCGGTAGTTCTAATGTTAGTCGTATGACTGCTGTTGTCATTCTCGGTGTAGAAGTTATCGTTTTCACTGGTAATCGCAGACGATTCATTTTTGCCACTGTTATTGTTGTTGTTATAAACATTCTTATCGTAGCTAAGATTGGTATTTGTAGTAGCAGTAGTGTTGACAGCGGCAGCAAGATAATCGCTGTGCGCGTCGCTGGAGGCCACTCCTCGAACGTGGACGAGTCCGCTACGACCGGTTACCGATGTATCCATTCCATCAAGACGTCGACCGTCTCCTACAGTTTGCTCACTCCTGACACCCTCTCGAGGTCCCATTGAATGACGTACGCCTCGGCCGCACGTGGCTGCTGTGTGGCACGTCGCTCGAATCAGCTGTTCGAACATCTGACGCCCAGCTTGTTGCTCGAACGAGAATGACGGGGCCGTTGGTGGGGCCTTGTCGGCCCAGTTGTGCGTCGGCCGTCTCAAGGCTGACTGTAGGACCCCAGTGACCGCGTTTGCTGCGAGAGCTTCTGTTGCCAGCATGTAAATAGTCTCCATCATGTCTGTGCATAGCTGCCGTGTCGCCTCACCCGAGTGTCTCACAGTTTTCACCGTCACACCGTCGTGCGTGCCGCCGTCCAACGATGTATTATAGTTCACACTCGCTGGTTGATACACATTATTGGTGGTGACAATGTCGTCTCGTTGAGTCGCCAGTAGCTGCTCAGAAATGTTCTCTTCTGTCGTCACGAAGGTCGCTGCTTCGTTCCCTATACTTGTCCTAGATAGGGACAGGCCGCGAAAAAGGGAGAGAATGAGAAAACCACATATTAGAGGTTTATCGTTTTTATTGCCATTGAAGTACAATGACTGACAACGACGTCAGGGAATTTGCCCAGCGTTTGCAATCGCATGTGCAAACGCTACGCAGTTCATCGAGTGGATGATAAAAGTATTATTCGGGCCCAATGCGCTTGGGGTGTGGATTGAGGTTCGAGCATGTGTCTGAGCAACAGCTGATTATTATCAGCTGTGTCTGATCAGTCATCGGAAACTGCACTTTTGGACTTAGCCTAATCGCCACTTGAAGGTGTTTAACAGTCAAGCCCTATTATTATGATTGACACAATTAATTCGCTTCTAACATCTTCGGGGACCGTTCGCGCTCCAAGCTTGAACCCGGATCTCTAACGGGTCTACAACGATCAAAAACCGAATGTCGATCATAGGGCAAATTTTAAAATTATATCAAGAAATTTCTGCGTACGAGTACACGACCTGACCACGTCCTTTAGACGAAGGTTTCGCTGAACGTATACATCAGGTCGATAGCGTTAAACGTCATATAAAACCAAATATTGCTCGGATATCTTATTTCAACTTTTTTTCCACCACGATATCAGACGTCGTACGTATTGTGCGGCCAGGTTACTAACGAACCCAAAGCGACAAAAAATGGGGTCCATCTTCCCCCAGATACTGATCGCCTCTACCTTAGCCCGCCAGTGATTCAGGAAGATATAGTGCATCTTATCCGCTTCGCGCAGTCACTTAACGCACGCTACGACCATTCACAAGTGGATTATCTTCCATGTATGTATGCCATGAAACCAGAAATCCGCACGTGTGTATCTGTAAGATGAACATATGGGTCAGGTGCCGCGTCTAATTCGTTATACCGCAACTAATATCAAAAGTCGAGCTCGGTGGCTTAGTGCATTCGCATACACCTTGCAACCGGAGGAGACACGTAGCTGTACGAGTTCGATCCCCGCCGATGCACATTTACATTTATATGGAACACGTCTTGCGAAGTAATGTAAAAACTGCTACCGTGGACGTTAAATGTGGGCTGATGGTCAGCCCTAAAAATATTAATATCAAGGATACAACATGCAAAGTCTGGGCGGGATGAATAGCCGCTGTTCCCCAGGATATGAGGATGTATCGCCTAGGACGGCTGCGTTGATGGGAATATGTGGTCCTAGCAACAGAATGTATCACAAAAATACGCTGTTTAATTGACGGAGATTACAACCAGTGAAAGCCTATTTGAGCGGTGATGCGAATAGAGAATCCATCAAGTGCAATTGGTTGGTTATAAATAATAGGATATTCATTAAGTCGTTTGAGGAGGTGGGGCAGGATGGCCTCTAACGTTTACACTAATCTGCAAGGCGTGCGATATAGTTAAGTGCAGTTTTGCGTTATATGAACGTTACAGGATTCTTCATGTACCGCAACAGCACCAATGTGACATCAGTTCTCTGACCAAGGTGACTAACGAACCTAAAAAGGAACAATTGGCCCTACGGCGTAAGTCAAGCAATCGTTAGCTAAGCTGCGCGTTCATAGGCTATCAATACCTTTGTTGCCTAAATGGTGACACTCACTCACGGAAGGACAGCTCGCCGAGGCGTTGCCGTCGGTCACTACGATAAGCGACGATTATGTTACAAGGTAGAAAATCGTAAAAAGGCGAACAATTCGCTGACCTCATTGTGGCACTTGTGGCGAGGACCCGTTGCCCAGGACCTAGGCTGTTAGGACACCGAAGTTAACTGAGTTATAGAATTCACACGTTTAGTTAAAATAGATCTGCAGGCGTTCGAACTAGTGTTAGTTTGTTTAGCATCTGATTTACGGAAATTCGCAATAGTAGTAGCGGCTTAGTGAGAAATCGTTAACAGGTGACTTAAAGAAGTTTCGCAATGGCAAAACTGAGCCACCTAGACCTTGCTTTAAGATCTTATTTTCTCCCTACTATTTTGTTCAAGCGAGTTGAAGACCTCGCGGGTGTTCTGTTGGGATTAAGGCGTTTGGACCTCTGTCGCTTAGTGACATTTCTGGATTTCCATGAAAATCATCGCGATACCCGAGCAATGGATCCTTAGCATTTCAAGAAGAGGACGAAAAATGTGTTGTAGTAGTTAACTTGTCCCCATATGGATATAACCCTGTACCTTTATTTCTGCCCTCTATAGTGGAATTGCCACTGAGCAGAGTGGACTAAGTGAACCGCCTAGAATACGAGCTAGCTGACGATATTTGAATGCCTTATGGGGTGTACACCATTTTTCGAAAATCTTCTAGGTGAAACTTTCGCTGATTAGTACCTAACCTTGACTATTTCCCAAAAAGACTACCACGCTTGTTTCTTTTCTTAGCGTATCCGCTTCATAAAGTGGATAACCGCGCTTATTCTACTTTGCAAATATTTTATTATTACATATTTGATGATTTGAGTAATTATCGAATGCTGACCTATTCTATTATTGTTGTGCCGGTTAGTATTCACGACTGAACATCGCTTTGAAAATGAAAAGCTTCCGAAATTTCTCTCTGTTTAACTCAATAAAACTGGCTCATTCAAAAAATAAACCCTTAACGCACGTCTAAAGGCATACAGTTTTCCATAGTGATGAAGCATAAAAATGCAATACTTTCCTCCCAGCAATACTTCTTTGAAAGCCAGAGACACAAATCACAAGTTCAAAGGGGGCAAAACTGAGTTTATTAGCAAGCAATAACTTCTCTACACTTCGCCAAAGTTAATGTAGAGACGCGTAAGGTTCACTCTAATAGCCCCATCCAACAAGAAGTCTGTAAACTTCGGCTTTCGCTCTACGCTAGCACGATCTGACGACAGATTCAAGGCCGGAATATCCTACTGGATAATTAAAGGACTATCATTGTACCGAACTATTTGAAATAATAGGTGTCGGTATCACTGTCTATTGACCAAAACATTTGAGTTGACTGCAAGAGAAAGTGTTGAACAATTTCCTACGCGTCCAACCCAGCTGCTGATAAACAAGAAAAGCCATATATATATATATATATATATATATATACTCCGCCTAAAATTGGACATACTTGTTGGCCGGGTTATATAATGAGGTGACGTATTAGAAGTAACTATTACAAAGCCATCACAATTATATACAATCAATGACATATAGTATCATTTCTGAGGTAGTCACTTTCGATAGCCCTACCGCTGGCCATATTTTCAACCAAATTACGGATGTCGCTCACCTAACTAAGGAGCTTCAGTCACAGCGCGACGTCTAGTTAAAGCGAAAACTCGAGATAGGTCCTTAATTTTTGCAGCTTAGGCGTTCACTTGGCATTTCGTATGACCGATAACCTACATCCGTTTACTAAACTTAACGTAATTACCAAACTCGAAAGACGACCTTAGCCAGGTTTTGTTATTCATGGTTACTTGCTTGGTTTTGTTCATGTGGATGATTCATTTTGCATAAATTACCAGAGCTCTGCTGAGAATACTCTGAGCTAGAATGCGTTTCGTATAATCGAAATAAACTCTAGCTCAAGCTTTCTAAGACCATCCCAGCTCCGATGTGCAAGCTCGAGTTTTCCTCCTCATAGGTTGCTTACCAAGAATTACCGGAAATGAAGATGACTGAATGTCATTAGTATATATATATATATATATATATATATATATATATATAT
>MNPL01001296.1:0-18565 GCA_002081605.1 Tropilaelaps mercedesae | reverse complement strand
ATATATATATATATATATATATATATATATATATATGACGTTTAGTATAGGTCTGAAGGCAATAATATGGAAG
Source organism: Tropilaelaps mercedesae (assembly GCA_002081605.1). Lineage (NCBI taxonomy): Eukaryota > Metazoa > Arthropoda > Arachnida > Mesostigmata > Laelapidae > Tropilaelaps > Tropilaelaps mercedesae. Next base: position 18,492 of record MNPL01001296.1, on the reverse strand, counting down.
GGTTGAGCACAATCCTTGATTGCACATAAGAGTCTACTTTATTCTGTCCGTCTCTCGCTGTCTACCTCTTTCTCACTTCTCTTCGCCTTCTCTTAATCGAATAGCTCCTTCGATGGCGGAACTATTCGAGATGGCAGAAGAACACATTCACATTAACAAAGAGCCAGAACCAGTGCAATGGACGACGATGGATTGGGGCGCATCCTGCTACCAGTGAATGCACCGGCTTACCATGAACGACTACAACGTCACAGCTGCTGTCGACGGACAAACCTGGTAAAGGTCGTGTACGCATCTATTTAGAATATGAGATATGTGATACCACCACGTGAGCGTTTTCGTGAGCGTTTTCGTGAGCGTTTACTTACTTTGGTCTATCATGAGGTAGTCGATGAGCTGTGACACCTGGGCGATTCCTTCGGTTGTCAGTGGAGATCCCCACGCCACTGTAACGAAAACATCAGCAAGGTCGAATATGTCAAGATCGAGCAAATTTTAGGCACTAAACCCTTAACGCGTACATATATGTACAACTATCGTACGGCATAAAGCAGATGTCGCGGTTGAGGCCAACACTGTATGAGACACATTTCGTTGAGCTTTATCTTCTAAGTAAAAATAAGTGTGAATAAATGTCGGTTTAGAACGACCGGCACTTTGCCTACAAGCTAAAAATTGAGCGCCGTATTCACAAAATTAGCGGTACACGTTTGTTGTCATTTCATACTACGAACAACAAGAATAATAGCAGTAATTACGCCCCCATTCCCGAAGGCTCTAAGTACTTCGTTGGAAGATTACGGCCCCCCCTCTAAGCCCTACATGCGCGACGAACATATGGACCATTATTGTGGCGGCCAGCGGTCAGGCGGCGCAGGCCGAAGAAGAAATACGTGCACAACCGAAATACGCACAGAATGTCGACGATATGAGCAGCCATAACGACAAAAGCAGCCACATTTAACGGCTTCTTTTGCATTTGATGATAGACAGCGTCTCGCGTCCAGTCCCCTCCGCCCGCTCCAACGGGTAAAACCGTTGAGAACAACAACAGCCGTTGTGGGAAGAAAACAGCTCCCGAGTCGATATACCGACGAGAAGGTCGAAGCACAAATGAGAAACTAACACCGTTCTTGAGACGAAATAAATCGAAATGATGCTTCGATCAGCGGATGGACGTATTGATCGTCACAGCGATAATAAAATCCAGCGGATACGCTAAAGGCCGAGCAGCACGAAACACGGATGAAGGTGAAGGTACGACTCAAGGTTCAGAAACAATGTCTACCACGACTGAAAAGCAAAAGACATTCATAGACGGTGTGCCGTCTCTGAAGTGCTCCACGGAGTGAATGTCACACGTCCGGTGAAGCGACGACTGGGGTAACAAATACAGACAGATCCGAGCCAGAGACACGCCTGTCAACGAAAACAAACGGATTTTTGTGTTGCTATATTGCCCAAGAAGATATGTGCGGATCGACACAAACAAACCTCTGTTGCAATTTGTGCTGTCAAGGCTGATGTCAACGCGAGCTCAGATGACCTACGCATCGGAACGAATAAGACTGCGCGCTAGCGACAGCAGGAACCTACGGAGGTTCGTCGCATTCGTTCGTGGCATTATGCTATTGTCTCCAGAACCTCTGCCAGTTACCGGCATCGTTGCATAGCGAAACGAATGACCTATAGCGAAGAATGACCTTCCGGTCAGTGATGCCTTGATGTCGGCGTGCGTTCGAGGAATAGCGTTAGACCAAGAATTGACGGTACCGGCAGCAATGCTTACTCCTCCCAATCCGACATGGCGTGGCGTTCATTGAACAGGTGTCCTAGTTCAGACTGACGCCAGTTCCGAAGTGAACCGACTCAGTCGTCAGATGTCTTAGCGGTTCAGGTCCGACAAACTCATCCGGTGCCCCCTTCACCTGACGGGCAAATCGTTTGGCTTGTTAAAGTCCTTCCCTGAAGTGGCGTCTGCAGAGGAGCTCGAAGGCTGTCATCCACGAAATGGACACTTCGAAAGGTCGTTTTTCTGACCATTACGCGTACCAAACCGGAAAAAAGCTGAAGAGAGAGAGAGACGTCGAAATGGTACTCTTTTTAGGCGGACTCGTGTGCCTTTATGTTCACGAGGCGTAAGTGTTCCACCTACATGAGCGGAAGGAAACGAGCGCTACGGAAATATTACACTAACAATTATTACTCAAGGTGAGGATAATTACCGATAGAGGCGTAGTTGTGTTTTTTGACGCATACACACACACACACACACATCCGCCGTGTGGATGAATAGGTGACCCAATCTGTACCTCCATGCACTCAATCTTCTATGGACGTATGCTCCCAGCGTAAATTCGAGAGGTCATCGCAAGTCCGTCCGTTGCATACGGACTCATGACATTTCCTCCATTGCTTTTAGTCCAGGCGGCTCCCAGCTGATCATCAGTAGCAAAATGCAGCGGAAGAGGGGCCGCGGACGTCCGGCACTGGTAAGTCGGATTTGAATCAGACCAATACACGACAGACAGCCCGAAACGGGAAAGCGTCTTGATTGGTCTGCTCATCGACGAGCGCCTGAGCGTCTGAGGAAGCAGACTAATTCTATGTTGGATCTGATTGGGGCGTTTAAGGGGACCCATGTGCCCCGTGACGTCCAACGTTCAAGTACAACCAGTAGCGATACACAAGCGAGACAAAGTCGATACAATGAGAGGTATCGAGATTGTTCATAAATTTACCAGCTTGAAACGGATATCGCTGGATGGATAACGACAACCTCGCCGCCATTAGGTTGGCCCGTCGTGGTGAATTAGTTTCGACTCGTACGGCTGAATTTGCTGTGAGTTTTCTTCTCAAACACACTTCATTTCTATTAGTCAGCACAGTGGCACAATACTTCGCATAATGAAGACTTATCGGCCACGAACTAGCAGAAAAACATTTGAGCCCTAGGCATAATTGAAACCTCATTTTACTTCACCTATATGCACACTCAGCAGCTTCGACAGCTAAAAAAGCAATTAACAACTTGTCGGACGCAGGGGCCGAGCTACGGTGAAGAACACCGATGGGGTTCCAAAGCCGTTGCTTAGTTATTAGGTAACGAAAAATTTCACTAGTACAGATCAGATATTGTGGCTTATTCGCTTTTCTCCATAGGACCTGCATATACGGCCTGTGGCAGACTCGGCAGACTGACACGAGCCATACTTCGCCCAGTCCTAACAGGGCTGATACGAAAAGGTGGCAATATATGTCCTTACAGGCGAAGACGGAAAGTGAACATATTGGCCGAAAGATTGGACCATATATCATTTGGGTAAACAAGTCCACCAGAGACTAAGTCCGATCACCTGCGGGGACTCTGGCGCCCGCCATCGCCTCGGGAACAAATATATCCGTCGTATGATCAGTCTCGCCCAGATCTGCGTAGCCGACATTCTGCCCGACTCCGACTCCGACTCCGACCCAATGGAACCGGCGCACCCTTCCCCGGGGCGTGCGCGCAAGTTCTCGACCAGCTGACGGTTACAGCCACCTGAGAGTGTCTTTACGTAATTGAATATCGAGAGAGCTAGTTCATCCTCAAGGTGAGGAAGTCGTTTGCTTTCTAGCTGGGCCTGCCGAAACAACAGGTAAGATGTTCTAGACGTCGTCGACGAACGAGTTTACCTAATAAATACTGCCGAATGGCCGGTACGCCCGTAAATAACAGTGAATATCGCCAGCAAAGCCATGTGTGTATGAAGGCTATCGTTCGGTCCCTTGTCGTACGCAAGTCTCGAGGTGCTCAATGCGTCGTAACCGTACAACAACAAACAACCCCGAAAGCCGTAGTTGTGCTTTATGGCGGATGGCTTTAGCTGGATACAAAGCAGGTACGAACAGGTCTGACTGGTGGTGGCTGTCGCTGATGAAGCCATCGCATGTGACCAGTGCACCAATGGGACGGAATTCTCTAACGCGGCCCTGGATAGGCTGTAAATCTTGTTCGCGCCTCTTCGTGCCCTCTGTTTGTACCGGACGAGGGCTCCTTTTCCGAGTGGCTGTGAGCCTGTTTGCCATCGCTTAGCAGAGAGGGAACGTTATTGTCGTCGGCTAGCTTCATGTTTCCCAACCTAGACTATGTGGCGGACACTGTTGTTTAAAGCGCCTTCGGGTAAACCGAGGACAAGACACGAATGGCGTCACCATCAAACAAACGCTTGGCACAAGGACGAGATTATTTTACAGCCCGAGAAACATTGCTCGCCACATAGAGGAATCGATTTTCAGGCAGATAGCCACAGAGTCCGGGTTCCCTCCGGTGTTTCGCTACCTTCGTGGGGCATGTTTTTTTGTTTTCATCGTGTGACTATCGCAAATCCAAAACCGAAAGCTTGCAGATCGCTCCGACAGAGACTGAGGCATCGGAAGTCTGCTCCGATGCCATAGGCAGGCAGAGAACGAAGGCTTATGAAGGACTAAGAAGGCCGAGAGGGACATGGTCTGTCTCCTGGCTGGATGCCGAGCAGTTTATTCAACGGCGCATAAAGGGGCAGAAGATGGATTATCGCGATTTGGCCAGACCGTCGCCGATGGGCTATGTCCACGAGGGCAGAATTCCCCATCGAAATATAGGGGGTTCAGTGTAATGCAAAGCCTTGCACGAAATATTGCCACCAAGTTTTTTTTCAGAGATATGACACCCAGACAGAGGGAGACACACACACACACACATACACGCACGCACTCACACACTAAATTTTCCAACAACATTTTCTGCATGTAAAGGCGATGGGCCTCGTTGAAGTCGATGCTATCCAAAGTCTCGGGCCGTGTGACGAACTGCATAAGGATGAGCAGAAAACGCGTCGCATCGTCCCCCGACTAGAGGACGTCCCCACTCTTCAGAGATGATCGAGGATGGCAGGGACAGCGAGACTCTCAGGCCGATCTGAGAATTGCTATCTGCAACGTCACATGGAGCCGACCCTCGACACTCGGAGCACCTAAACGTTTGCACAGTTCGAACTATGTGAAGAGCAAGACCGGAGAACAGATCCCTCATCACACAACCGGGACAAACTCGCTCCCGAGCACACAAGTTACCTACCAGAGAATCCACGACTGCAAAATTGCGCCAAGAAGAGGTCTCCATTTTTAGATCGCATGCCTTTACAGCTAGCTCATAGTTCCCCATACGGACGTCACGTCTGCCGCGCAGAGGCCAACACGCGTAAAACACCTTGGAAAATGCCATTCGTGCATCCAGAATCTACAAATTATTCAGCAACGGCTCGTCGATATCGTGAAGACGAAAACAAAGTCCCCATCAAAAAGGCCTGTTCGCGGACAAACCACGGCAGCGCCAAAACGAGTTTACTGGTTAGTCAGCAATTATTTGAGCTGATGATAGAATGTCGAGAGTAACCCTGCGGAATACATTTGCGCAAGTACTGCCCAGCACTCACTATGCCATAGAAGAATAGCGGCACGCCTGCACAGATCGCCCGTAGGTCCACAGCTGGGATCAATTGTAGGACGTTGTCGAATGTTGGCTACACGATCCCTCAAGGCATGAGAGCGTTTTCCTCTCCCGAATTCGTTGGAGTGTTTCGTTCGATATTAAAATGCTGCCTATTTGTCCTCCTGTGGCTGGATGGCGGGGCGTACGGCAAAAAGCCAGCAACCGGAATTGGCCGTGCAGATGGCCTCCGCTCCCCAGAAATGGACGCACACATGTGTGTGTGCGCGCAATGTGAACCGAACAGGTTGTTCGACGGGGACGCAGGCTGAAACAATCTCCGCTGCTGAATCGGCCGGCGAAGAGCCCACGGAAGCGCGAGTTCCGGTTTGAAGTAAGCTCGATTTCATTGTCACCTTCTTCGTCCACACATCCATTGCGTAGCTCGTCAACTCGACCAAGAGCGAGGTGACAAAGGACATCGGCTCGGCAAAACCGGCCGCCTCGCAGAAGCTGCCTGTTGCTGCCTGTTGACTTCGCATCCGCTGGTGAAGGCTAGCCGAAACCCCAGATTCGAACTAATTTGCCAGCAGAAATTAGTCGCCGAAAAAATCATTTCTGCCCACTAGCCGAACGATGATGACAACCTGTCTCGAAACGAGACGAAGGCGCCGAGAGCAGAAAAAAAGAGGAGCTACGCGAATGCTAATGCACGTACATCGGAACGAGTCTCTGAGCGCGTGCTAACCAAGCGCCGGTGAAGATTTCGGATCTTTCCATAGCGAAAAAAATACTCGGAACTTGGACTGAGATGGGAACGTTGAGGGGTGAAAAGGAGAGCTAGGCCATCCTGCCCGGTCACCACGATTGCCGATCAGGTACACTACGGCTAGACGTTATCGCTTTTCAGGGTACTGAGCAGGAAAAGGTGTGCCACAGACACGGCGTATATCATCGCCGCCGGATTGATCTCGTCGCATGAGAATATATAGGCCGATATATCACGAGAAACACCTTACGTAGACAGGCGTACAGCCACCACCAGGACACCTGGAGAACGCGTGCCCGCTGGTCGGCCGCCGTCGCTGAAAGTCAGCGTTTCCCCGTCTGCCGAAAATTAATCTCCACAGAGCAAACATTTCTCCTTACAGAGAAACGGGTTGCCAGACACGAAACGAGACTGTGGTGTATGCCAACGAATACAGGATGTTCTACAACTAATGAAAATTAGTCAATCAGCAGACGCCGTCGCAGTTCGCGCAGCGTCATGAGGACGGCTTCATCAGGTACCATGACGATTCGAGTGGGTCTGCGCGTCGACCAAGCGACGCTGCAGCGGACAGGAGTCAGCTATGTTTCTTCGCCCAGCCGGTCCCGAAGGCGGTTCGTTTATACGAGCGTGACAGCAGAAGTCTGTCAGTGAGTTGTGTTTACGGATCGACAGCGTTGCCTGGACCAAACAACTTTCTCGGCACGCTTTCGTGGCGTCTACTCGAGGTAATTACCGAGCTAAACGACAGCGCGGTGAAAATATCACCGACCCGAGAAGCCGAGAAAAAATAGCGAGTCACGATAGTCCGCAGACAGCGCCGGACCCGACGGCAGAGACCGTATTCACGCGTTTTGCTTTACTTACATCAGAAGCAGAAGTTAATAAACAGACCGCGTGGATATCGCCACCGTCCTGGGCTGCGCGGATAGGCGAGTCAAGAAAGTTCCTTCTTCTAGTTACACGCAGGTTAAAGGCCTAGTGCAACGACCAAACCGGTCGAACGGACGTCGGCGGTTGGGAGAAAAATAGCCAGCCATCAGAGTGACCCATCGTAGTACCGGTCCTACAATTGAACGTTGATTATACAATTCGCACGGCTGTTAGAGGAAGACAAACCAAAAAAAATGAAGTAATTGTATTGGCTCGAACATCCCCGACGACGCTTGGACGATCTAATATAGACGACCAGAGCTCTGGCCCTAGATGGATCGGTTTTATTGTGCCTCGAAAAAAAAACAAAGAGCTCAGCTGTAGCACAATATACACTGGTGACAAACTCTGCATTGAGGTGGATGTAAGTGAAGGTCGTCCTCTCCTTCAGGGTATAACTGATGCTGGTGGACTTAACGCTTTCGTTTGTCTATCTCTGCTCTGACAGGACACTGTAGGCTTACAGTGTTCCGAGTTGGCTCAGTTGACAGTGGCCACCAGCACAGGCCGCCACTGTCATTGAATCGCTGTGCAGTTGTTTACGCGGCTGTTCATCGATCATCTGTGACCGAAGCTCACCGACAGCCATAAGGTTCCCTGAGGTGTACTTCACTGACACCTCAAACCACATCGTCTCTACCAGACTCTCGAGCAGGCTGATCCTCTCCCGCCGTTCAGGTGCGCGTTCCCCTAAAATGTGGAGGCAAAAAACTCTTTGCAAGTCTTTGCGCCGTTTTTCTTTTCGCCGCAGAATCGACGACTTCACCCAGCTGGACGGGCAGCGTTGAAATCTACCGCGAGCGACGGGTCGGCGAATACCGAGTGCCACTCGTGGGGTTCGGAGTACATTGCGAGCCGCTGGAGCGTGGTCTGTTGCCGGTAAATAGAGACCGCACATCGGGGGACTCGGCGACGGGTGTCACAGCCATGAATCCACGGAACGGGGCTCGGATATGAACGAGAGCGAAAACCCAGAGAGGTCCGTGCGCAAAGTGAGGGATTTAGCTATCTTTCTATGAACATGAAGGCAGTCTTCATCGGACAGCCATCGAGCTTCGCACAGAGTTGAGCAGTCGTTCGCGTGAAAATATCGCGAGAAATTCGCCATCGACAGACGCAGTGGTCGCACGACGGAAGTAGTTGGCGGAATCGAAGGCGACCGTAGCCGCTATATCCGTGACTGTACGCGTGACCGCTATGCACTGGCAATCAGGCCGCCGGATCTGACTACAGCAATCGGCCGATCTCAGAATGAAGTCATCGATTGACGAAACCCAAACAGAACCCTCTATCGGCTGAACTGCGACGTTCCGCAGCCTGGCCTAGCACCAACGAAGCTGTTGCACTAAAGCTAAAGGGCGGAGTTATATGCACATGATCCCAAGAAAGAGATATTCAGCTGGCCTACTTGAACCGCGCCAATAGGACATCATTAAAATCATTTATTCATCATTAAAAACATGGTAGCTGGTTCATGGTTAGAGGACATTTGAAAAAGATTCCCTCCTTCCACCTCGTCGAGATGTGTTTGATGTGCCGTTCGAGTGGATTAGATCGTTTGAGTGTTTACGAGTGGCACGGGCGATCCGAAATATGGCAGTGGAACGCCGCCACAGCTCGACAATCGCTATGACGGACGCTATACGCAGAGTACCACTCTCGGTGGTACACCTGTCGTTCGTCCTACTAATTCGGTATCTTCCCTTTTACAAGAAAATGGCTTAGAAGTTTTGTCTGAGCCTGCTCGGTAAATCACCGCATAATTTCCGAATAGCCCCGATGCGGCGTCAGACTCAGCCGGGCATTGCACTGCCATACAGTGTAAACAAATGCGCGAACACGAGATTTAGTTAGGGGGCTGCCGCTCGTTCGGGTGGCACTCGACAAAAACTCGCTACGAGGTAACGGATTTTTCGTCGTCGTCCACTTACCGAACGGTGTAACGGAACTGAACGATGCGCATTTTGGCGCACTCAGGCTCCGAGTATCTGGCTATTACCTATGCGAATACACGGCAAGTCGTTTATATATATATATATATATATATATATATACCGTATCCTTCACAACGATTGGCTACTCAGACACTACCGATACGCTCTAAGGTCCATCTACGGTCCTGCCAACAAAGCCATAGGTAGACTAATAAATGAAGTGCGAATCTATTAGACGGGATTTCGTTCAGCGCTTTCGTTTTCATCGGACAGTTCCACTAGCGAAACGACCATTCCGGACTCAACGAGGCGGACAGACACGGCGCTTGTCTGTGAAGTCTGTGAAATTGACCGAGTCTCTCTGTTGCGACGACAAATATCGTCGTGGATGATATAACTCAACAGAAACGCCGAGATTCCTTTCTATTTTAGTTTTTTTTTATTCTGTTAGAGCCCCGTGTCCGATTGCGCTTCCAACATTAATGCGGCGACTACCGCCGAACAGTGCCCCCAGCGGCGAGTGTTGCCCCCTCGTCTGCACTCGGGTTCCGGTTTGTCCCAACCGAGAACTGAAATCTGAGATAGTCGCGGCTCGGCTGAGTGGCTACGCGTCGAGAGAAATGATGACGAAATGTTGACGCTGGGGTTTTTTTTGCACGAGCTAGCAGCAGAGTCAGGCGTATGCGTTAAGCAGAAGTCAACCCGCCCTCGGCAGAATACGTGGGGTCGACTCGAGGACCTTGAGAGTCGCACACATATGAGGTGCAGTTGTTTTTCACTTCTGACCATTTCCAAAGACAAGTGAGCCTTTACCACGGAAAAACGATTTAGCGAGTTGCACTATAATCGTACGCTCCACTCGTCTTCGATAAAACTAGCACTTGATGCACACGTATGAAGGAATCGAGGGCGCCTGTGCTTTGTTTACGAGTAGAGGGTGATGATGCCTTGAAGCTCACTCCTGGACCCCGGACTGGTATTGCTGACGCTGTCGCAGAAACCCTTCGTCGACTCGAGCTCCGACTGAGCGACGAGTGCTCCCTTTGAGGTATGAGAGTGACTCGTTTCTCAGAAGTGCTTCGTACTCGTGCACACGCGCGTATGTAAGCCAATATAGGCCAGTAGGCGACGGCCGAGTTCGGTGGGCGCTGCTGTATTTGCTCTGCAACAAGAGTAGCAACTCAATCGTAAAAGCAGCCGTGCGAACTCCGCCTGCGGCCGCTCACTCAATCAATACTGGTTAATACCCCATACACAGACATAGGCCATAGCGGGTTTCAGAGGAACAATCGTCAGCGACTGGTAGAAGCACTAAGCGCGCGGGCAATGGGCACTATCTGGTGCCCCATCTGTCAGCTCTAGCGGTCCCCGCTAGCTAGCCGGCTCTGAAATCATACGAACAACATCAAGGCTTCACTTCGAAGCATCTTCTACATGCGTCGGCCTAACCCAGCCCAAACACGAGAGCCAGCAATGGCCGGACGGCCGCCCACATACGCGGGCGCATAACCAAAAATATGCCGTCACCACCTCTCATGAGCACCTTCTCAGCGTGAATCGGCATCGAATGGCTGTTTTGCAATCGCGCTCCGAGTGCACTGACGTCGATGGACCCCAGCCAAATATCCGATATCTTATTTGCCTTGAAGTCACATCGCCGACTGCCTCTCCTTGTGTTCAACTGCGTAGATCATCGAGTCAGTAGTCTTTCGGAAGCGTCTTTTATTATACCGTGTTCATTTCACGTCTATTTTCACCGTACCATGCCCGCGTTGACGTTACTCGGATCGTCGGACGAGTTCAGGCGGAGTCGATGCAGGATCAGGAGGGCGTGTGGCGGATTCGACGCATTCGGATCAGTGGCGAACCCTTCGGTTCCTTCTCTGTTGTAGGCAGAGCTAAAGCAGAAGTTCACCCGAGCGTTACATTAGCCTGTTCGCTATCAAGATGAAGAGGGTCTCGTCCTTCGTGGGACAAGTCGAGAGAATTGGGTCGACTGTCATTTCCTCGATGCTCCTTGAGGAGCTCACCGCGGACTGGGCTATTCATCCGATCCAACGCTACTTCCCCGTGTACCGGAGACTCCCTCGGTCATAGTCCAGCGTTACAGCGGTTTTCATCGTATAAGCCGGTCCACTCTGCCATCTCGCAACTCTCACTCAAGCGTTTTCCTAATACCACGCCTAAAATACGCTTGAAGTACGCGGTCCTACATCCACCCGGAGGGAACGCAGCGACATGCAATGAATCATGTACCAGCCGGTGAGGTCGCCATTTCCCGCCGATCGCCTTTCTCCAACAGATGGTCATCTGTTGGCGAGTACCTTCGACCTGAGAGGCTTAGACAAGGTCGACTACGTGTCACGCTCCCAAGCGTACCTCGCATGCTACCGTTCGTAGAATCGTGTCACGACACCGCGCGCACGCAAACGTCCATCGCGTGCCGTGCATATTAGGCTGTGGCCACAGCTGAGAGCTCGTTGAGATGTCGGCGAGAACAACATGGAGGTGATGGATGTCCACCAAGAACACAGCTGGTCTGTTTGGCACGCACATGTCCTTCACGGACCGGCAACGCCGATCCGTAGGACCGAGGGCCAAGCGTGGTGGGGGAGGCTGACCCTCGCCACCGCCGCCGCCGCCGAGGTAAGTTCGGCTTTCGAGAAACGAGGTGCTCCTGTCCCGCGTCAAGGGCGAAATTTCTCTAAAGCGTCGATGACTGCGCAGAGGTCGACCAGTGTCAGCTGTTGATATCTAATCGATATTCAAATACGACCTCGATTTACGGCAATTTTGTTGAATGTTTACTCACCGCCGCTCGGCCACCCGCATAACGCACTGACCCGCGACCGTGTGGGTGCCTATGGTCTCCATACTCAATGACCATGCAGCTTTCACTGATGTCCTGCTTGTCTATAGGCCGTGATCACTGTCAAATCCGCCATATTCCACCGAGCAGTCGTTTGAATGCTGAATCAATGAGAATACAACGGCCTACCGTTGTGTCATTTTGAGCGTCAAGCGCTGACCCGCGAATCTGCTGCACATGCAGCAGCAGCAGCAGCAGCGTTGATTGGGCGTGAAATCGGTTCAATGGTTTCGGTATTAGGCATTTTCGTATCGGTCGGCAGCAACGCCACATGAACAGCCTTTTTTTTGCAGGGTAAATAGATATCTCCATTGTCAGGACGACATTTGAGCTATCCAGAAGCACAATCAACAAATTCAGCCTTCTATATTCTTGGTCACAAACGCTGTCAACGCCGGCAAGTCGCATTATCTCTATCTACAGAACGCAACAAAATACAAAGCCCGCTAAACGTGCCGATGTTAATATCCCCTCGTCACGTGACGAGGTGAAGTTCATACGTGATGATCCTGCACGCGACTAGTTCATCTCCCTTCTTCTCGTTGCAATCTACGTGACGACCCTGAGCGGAACATCTCTGATCTGCGGATCATGTACGTTATCTCTCGATAAGACCTTTGTAAAGCCAGCGTCGAAACGATCTGTCGAGAGTACTCAATTACCTCCTCCTCCTCCTCCTCCTCCTCCCTTGGTCGAACGTTCGTCCATTGCGGATACAGTCCCGGCTCGTCGACAATATTCGGCCATTGGTTGGCTGGCGGTCGGCCAGCGATGATGCAGCCGCATTTTCCTCCACATCTGATTCAAAGTGTTGAGAGTCTGATAGCCGCCAAAGGCCAGCTAAAACGACGGATCACCAGAGCCTGTCCGATGACATCCGAGAAAGCGAGTCCTCTCAGGGGTGCCGGCCACCGATCATTCTGATCCTGATAATCCTGAGCAATGATCAACGATGTGGTTCGCTTTTTGGATGTCGACGCCGATACGTGCGATGCGGTGGCCTTGCACAGGACACACAATCATCATTAGAATCGCTGCTGACTCGGTTGTCCTGTCGGACTACACCGTCGCTTCCGCTCGCCAGCTGTACACTAGCGTTGCTGGCGTACCTTTTCAGGATATTTAACTATTTTTTGAAAACTTCGTCTAGCTCAGCGATCATTGGTTGTAGCCCTCGTTAGGCTGTCCATAACGTCAACCCATCTCGACGTGAAGCGGACGACGTGAACCACTTTAGAAATGGGGTCGGAGTTGAGTAGGTGGCTTGTCGTGAAATCCTGGCGGGCGAGTATATTAATTGCGTCACGCGCGGATTACTCGTGGAGGGAGATCGTTGTTGCGAGGCGCGGCATCCGTATGAAGAAGAGCTGCCATTGCGCCCTGCTATGGCGATCAGAGGCTGAGCAGAGCAGAGGAGCTCAGCCAGAGCTGGCCGATGCACCACCGTATAGAGCTATCCCATGCGCAATGTTACTGTAACCGCAGGCAAGATTCCTCGTCTGGTTTTTGGGGGGTAGAAACCAAGGCCGCGAGGATCTAGAGGCTTTTCATCACGCCAATCGTAGCGATATTTGCAGGATGGTATGTCTGTATGCCAGCCATGATAGGGGGAGTTAACCGTCGTGCAGTCTGTGCACGTTCCCTGCTTGTGCGAGATGTATCTTGAGTTTGCTTTCGTGGCATGACGGTGCCGCTGTGACAGGATTATGTCCGAAGAGATTAGGTTTATTCATTGGGTTGAGGACCATTACCTCATTCAACTTATTGTTTTCTGCTGGCTGGTTCGACCAATTTAGATCCACCAATGGGGTTGGCGAATAGTCGAGCAATTTAGAAGTGTTCGAAAAAAAGGGAAAAAGGGAGGGAGCTAAAAATGAGCCAGCCGCATTTTGTATGCACACTCGGTGTTCATCTCATCGACGGACATCCACCGCAAGTATCATAATAGACGACGCCCTTCCTATCAAAAGCAATCGAATACATCTCTCGATTAGGTGCTCGTCACGCCCGAGGGTTTGTAATTGCCCTGCGAGCGTGCCATTAGGACAAGACCCCCGGATTGCTTTATAGACAGAACAACTGCTTAGCCTCGCAGCGTTTGAAAATCCGTTGGCGTTTCCGGAAATTTCGGGATTCGTCATTGGCCATATGGATAAATATCGATCTACCACTATTGAGCACACTCTGTTTACATATTTTCATGTAATGGGGATCTCACTCCTCGTCCCCTTGCGCAGCACCCCTCTGCAGTGCATGCGGGACGAATGCCTGCCGAAACGAGCGAGCGCTGACTTCACACAGAGGAGTTCGGAACGACGAAGACATCGAGTCTCGACCTTTCGTTTGGCTGCTGAACACCTCTAACGAACATAATCCATTGGAAGTATTCGTTCTGTCTGAGTAAGAATCAAAAGATCAGTTGGCCGCCAACGATATTGTAGATGACTGGCCGGTCAACTGACTACGGCGTCGCGTAAGGTTCAATTCGTCGACTAGATTCACACACATACACGCACATGTTTAGAAACAAACGGTACACTAACACCAAGTCAGGTATACGTACGTGTAGAACGCCGAGACAAATCTCTCCTGATCGTTCAGGCCGAGATGGACCCTCGAGGTACGGTAGTCGCCACCGGCGCATCCGCTTTCTCCCACCTCCCTAATCTCTGATCAATGGGAAATCTGACACGTCGCTGCGAGTCTTCATCGACACCTCGGAGCTCGCCTTGGCCCACTGCAGAACGATGCTACTCTGCGCTGACATCAGAGTCGAACTGTAGCTGATGGCTGGTCTTGTGGCTGGCGCCGTGCGAATTCGCCTCGAAGAATTCTGCTCCAGCCGAACCACTTCGTTACATCGGTCCGATTACGACAGTCCGATTAATCATTCGTTCATTATTAGAACGATTTGACATGAAAAAGGAACTAACGCAGTGGTTCCGTTCGAAGTTCGTTTTCGTTTCGGCGGGGTTGGCCGGGCCGACAGAGTCCGCTCGACCTCCTCAAAGCATCGACAATTGCGAAGGGCCGTCACTATCAGAGCCCACAGCAGGCCTAAATCGAATTGAGGTTGATTATCGACATGTTCATGTTGCTCCCGTTTCGCCGCTGCAATCTGGTGGGAAAATGTTGAATGTCGTAGCGTGGCTAGATGTCGTAAGGCCGTTAGACGGCGCATGAAAGAGAACACAGTAGAAGTAGAAGCCACAGTAGATCCCAAGACGTTAACCAATATTAGCAGGCTCACACGGTGATGCGTGGTAGTGAAATTGCTGCTAAACAAATAACTGAGATACTCAAGAATGGCCGGAAAGATCAGAGACTCGCTTCGTCTCACAGGCAGGTAACTAGTGTAATTTTGGTGACACATCTGCTTTGACGTTACCGTTGCCATAACAGTCTGGCGATCAGCCACGGAGTGAGTAGAAAATCCTGACAAAGTGGTTTTCAGAGTGGCCTCCATGCCGGCCCGCCAATGCCGAAAGAAAGAACGATGATAGTGAAATGGTTACCCATCCCATGGATTAGCAAGCAATA
Organism: Tropilaelaps mercedesae; assembly: GCA_002081605.1. Classification (NCBI taxonomy): domain Eukaryota; kingdom Metazoa; phylum Arthropoda; class Arachnida; order Mesostigmata; family Laelapidae; genus Tropilaelaps; species Tropilaelaps mercedesae. Next base: position 2,998 of record MNPL01001296.1, on the reverse strand, counting down.
GCCGAGTGCCAACCGAACAATTGCCTTAGAACAATAAGAAAACAGTTCGCAGCGAATTCTGATACAGCGCTTGCTGAAGCGAAAGTCAGCTTAGGCCCGTTCCTAACAAACAAACAAGATCAAAAAACATCACACTAAAACGCGTCCCATCTTAACAGATTGGGGCTATGCACAAAGTATCTCAAAGGTTTCTGTTAAAGATAGGCGATTATTGCTACGCTACATGATCAGCCCATCATGGCTTGCTTATGTGTATAATTTTCTCTGGATGTTAGCCACTTAATATGAACTTCTCCTCAGCCCAAAAGCTCACCGGCTCGGTTTCTGTGTGTCCATGCGTTGTCCTTAAAGTCCGCAACCGTTCGAGAGGCATAAGGCACGCGGCCTCTATCACTGTCAACGATTTCTGCCCAGCGACAAAATCCGCATCCGTTGCTCTAAAACTTCTAGCTCCTTTTTTTACTTAAGTAGCTGGTATCTAGTTTAACCAGACGGTCAAGCGGTACGACAAGACCAAACAGTTATTTTGTTACAAGGACTGCCAACAAAAATGACACCGCCGAACGCGTATAATCGATATGAAGCCGCGCGCAGATCAACGACTCCAAGATGGCGGCAGTAGCTATCTATTGCATTTATTGCTCACTATCATTAATCGCTGACATCGACTTTGACATGAAACATTTTCCATCCGAAAATGACAACCTGTTTCGACGGGTCCGTGTCCCATGTTTTTCTGCACGCGCGATCTGCTTCAACCTGTGACCCTGAATTGACAGGGCCTTGCACGCTCGCCGCCCAACTGCTGTTATTCAACCTTCACTTCGGTTTGGCCAGGTCATCAGGACCAGGTCATCACGATGCTTCAAGTGTTCGAAGCAAACACCATTTCGTTAGCGTCCGTCGATCAAAACCGGCCTCGTGTTGAAGCTCCTCATCACCCTCCGATTGTCCACAGGCCCGCGTCATGACGACTGCAGAAGCGTACCCGCAGGCAATCTCAGCAAACACTACGGGAGCGTCGTCGCATGACGCTATTTTTGTGCTTCGATGACTCTTCTCCGCCAGATCAAGGATCGGATTGAAGGCCCGCTCCGTCGAACTCGGCCTTATCCACAGCGAAATCGGCTTGTGTCCTGCTACAAATGATCGGCCGATCCAAAGCGGCACTCCTAAAGCGCTCCTTCGACTGTTTTTATCCTGCCCGAACATTCATAGTGCAGAAGAGTTCGAAATCGAGACTTGTAATGCGAACCATTGTCGATAAGTTCCCCTTCTTGCACACAAACACCTACACACACGCACACAAACACCTACACACACGCACACATGCTACTGTTTCTGTTAATCTTTATCCGTCCGCGCCAGAATCCGCTACGCGGGCGACGAGAACGGATTCCTGCTCGAATTTCCTTGAAAATCCTCTCCGATTTTCGCTCAGCAGCGAATATCAGCTCAACTAGATTTAAATTCATGAGAGTAGGCCCGACTCAGGCGCCGGCTGGTGCTGAGATGGATGCATCTGGAGCCCGGAGTCTGCTCCTGTACGACGGAGCACAACAAACTGTTGTTGATGTTCGCACATGCACAGGCTCCATATCTGGCCCCCAAAGTGGCTGTACATTCTACAGAGAGGTTTGTTTATCACACAAGAAGGCTTTTCGATGGGCTGAAAAATGGTGAAGTTATAACTCGATGGAATGGAACGATTGTGTCGTGTCGCGATAGTAGGAAGTAGATTTAGTTTGACCGCTGGCCTATTTTTCTCGTGTTTTGCATCCGAAACATGAATACTGAGCCTTATTTGGAGCTGGAATTCATCTATATTCTGCCTGAGATGGCATCTAATAACGCATGAGAAGCAGATGTCGATGGTATCGATGGCGCTAGCTGCGAAGTTGTCCAACGTGGTAGACGGAGAAGAAGCTCTATTACGTTATTAAGTTACGTGAGAAAGACTGGTGATTTTATCGTTCTCCATTGTCATCATCGTCATAACAAGAACTCCCCCTCTCCCCGAATTTCCTAAAGAAAGACAAAATTCAGCGCTAGATAGGAACTCCCTCGGGTTTTTCATGTCTCACAAACGTGAAAGCGAGAATTGACTTTAGAGCAAAAGAAAACAACGTTTGCAGCCGTGACCCCAAATTAAATACCTGTCTACCTAATCAAACTAAAGCGGGTGCTCTGGTCTGCGCTGAGTATCTACGCTAGAAGCATGGGTACCTCTTTAGGTGCGCACACATCCACCACTAAAGGCTAGTCACGTATCGACACGGTTATAAAGGCTACGAGGTCAACGACGACTTTACTGCTTCCTGTGACTTCAACCGCATCTGAAGCCATCGAAAGCCAGCGCAGTCTGTTTGAGCGACGCGCCTTCGCAGGATTTTATTCAGCCTATCGACAATGAAATTGTAGTGACACCTATAGGCAAGCGGACATCAATAAAATGAGTGGAAAACGACCATAACAATAACGAGAATAATAACCATAATGATACAATGTGTAGTAATCACATAGTGGTAGACGTACACGCGTTTACTGTGTCTACATCGAATATCTGGTAGATTCGCGTTTATAGCCCACACTTCATGAACACTGGCGAGGGTCGTAAATAAAATGTACACACTAGCGTTCTTCCATACGATAAACACTGTCAGAGAATGCCAGGTCAGCCAGTAACGCGTGTACAGATATATAGATATAGGTACTTACATACATATATAAGATATATATGCGTTCCGGTAAAATGAACAGAGTCTGGCGTGTGTATATTGTCGTTACCCTCCCGGCACTTCTACTGGGATCCTGCATGTGAATGAATGCCAGTTACTTTGCGCCCACCCACTCATTCATGGGCCGAAAAGCCATCCCTCTCTTTTTCTCTACCTATATATCTATACATACATTTTATATATATATATATATATATATATATATATAACCTATATATCTATACATACATTATATATATATATATATATATATATATATA
>MNPL01001294.1:0-14589 GCA_002081605.1 Tropilaelaps mercedesae | reverse complement strand
TATATATATATATATATATATATATATATATAGAAAGGCGTCTGTAGAGTGTTTTCTATTCTGTCCCAAAAACAAGTCAAATGTTAATAGGTTTATTCTAAAAATTGTTTTTATCGACTTTTAACAGCGTGGACTATGGTGAAGTCAAATTCTTTGCGTTTTAAGCAGCACGAATTCTAGTGCGTTTTTTGGTACTTAATGGGGTTTTTTTTGTCATTTTGTTGGGCTGACTGATCGAACCATGACACGGTGTACAATAAACCTGCTCACAGTTTAATCTGATTAAGTAAATTACTATTAGGTCACATAGTTAAGCGTATTACCCTAAAGCGTATTTGAAGCGCTAACATTATCCATGCCATGCATATATCATGGTTAGTTAAAAGCCTTGGAGCTGAAAAGATTGAATATAGCAAAAACAGAAGCAATTGGAAATTTCTCAAGAGCTATTGGGTTTTACAAACGAAGTGCTGTATAATTTTTGCTAAAATTTACAAAATTTCCATCGAACTACTTGGTCTCAAACTCTTTTTGCATAGGATAAATCAAAGCATTGACATTTTAAAGCCCATAAAATCGGTCAAAAACCTAACTTCGCTGGGATACGCAGTCGGAATGCACGACAACTACCACACAATGTTTTTTGCTCCGCCTTCAAGAATGTTTGAGAAAAATGCCAAAAACCGATTCCAAGGACAAGTATTGTATAATATACGCACATATGTCAACTTAGCTAGTTGAAATCTGCTAACAATATCAACGATGATCTAGACAGTTTGCTGTACGGGATCCTTCTGCAGTTCACACGTCGACTTCAAATAATTAATAATAATTAATTAGTAATTGAGGCCATCTTATGGGGTTCTGTAAATTAATTCGCTTCGTCAAAAAACGAGTGTGAGCGCTTTCACTAATTGTGAATGTTATCGAGAATTTCCTATTATTTTAATAGACGACTCGGCGAAATGTATATTGAATCGTACTATAGAGCTGACCGATGACCGAAGTTGGCTCGAAACCAACTCCGGTGTAAGTTTATGAAACGCCAGGCAAAACATTGCCTTTTAGGACATTTACAGACACGTTCGTGAGTTAACTACAAAGAATGATATTGAGAAATACATTCAGTTTTGTTTTGGACATTTTATGCAACGTCGGCTGAGTACATAAAAAACAGAATAAATAATTGGCGCCGCATCGCACAGTGCCTATTTGAAGGCACGTGGTATATCATTTATTTAGCTCCAGTAGGTGGGAATATTATTAATACGAATACCAATTCAAATCTGTGCATGCTTACACACTGTTCATGAGCGACAAGGGATTTCTAAAGCTTGGGTTTGGAAAAATTGAGCTGAATTTCTCACCAGTACTTATAGATACAAACTATTAACTACTGACGACCTCACGATCTTGCGACGGCTTTCGCACCCAAGGTAGCAATAAAAAAAATATGTATATCATTAAATTTCCCTGGCTAGATGTGCGCTACGGCAATAATTTAGTTACGTAATTTTACATTTTTCTCTTAAAAGATCATAAAACAAAATGTACAGCTATAATTACCCTAACCGTAAGTCCTCCTTCCACAAACATCGGACCGATTAGGCCGAAAGGATGGTGACCGCATCGGATATTGGACGCTTCCGGCTATAAGCGAACCTGATCCCACTTTATAGCCCCGAGCTCCATCGTTGTTCTCCAGAACTACCGTGCTTGTGGCTGACAATGCGGCGGGAGATTGTGGTCTGCCTAGATCTCGATATTTATTCGGCACCCAGTTTTTCCCTCGCTTCGCTGTTCCACATGCTGTGACTTCTTTCTTCCAAATCTTCGCCTCTCCGACCCGTCTCGATGCGATCGGCTCTGGCGGCAAAGGGTTTGCGAGTGCGACATCTCTCGGTAATCTGAGAGCATAGCTTGGGTTATTTAACTTTGTTTGGCGGCGATCAATATTGACGGTAATGACAGTTGATATCGCTCCAGACGTGAAAGAAATGCTATTGCTTTTCTACGATAGGGACAACCCGGTTTGACAATACCCTTCATTTATTTGCCTAATGGGCGTCGATTAAACACTGGCCTTCGTCAGTGAAAGGAAAACGGCACATTCTCTCCTAAATTTCTCCGTGTGTTGAAAGAAACCGGGTCCCAAGTATGCTCTGATAATGGAGGGAAACTGACGTCTTTCAATAGAGTTAAGTCGTTGTGTGTAGACCTTTGTAGCTGAGTGTGATGGTCAACAGCAGGCATAACGTGAGAAATCAATTTAGATGTCTTCGTTTATAGATCTTAACTTGTTTTGAGAGCTTAGAGAGTCGCCGTAAAATATCAACAAATATCTATTGGATTCCTGCCGAAATTAACTTCGGATTTAAGTGCCACAAAATGCTGTGCAGTATTTTAGTGACCCTTCAAATTGGCGAAATTCCATAGAGCAAGCGTGTTCTTAACTCGAAATCTGATCAATGAAAGGACCTGGTAATTTGCAAGTTGAACAAGCAATATATATATATATATATATATATATGATATTGAATAGTGCACTTGGGCATTGAGTTCCAAATAATCATACACCCATTGCAGTTATCAACGGCTATAGTGTGTATGTTATATTTTGAAACTCTCGAAACAAAACAGCCAAATCAGTGCCAAAATCTTAAAACAGAGAGCGGTCGTTGCAGGTCTGATATTATCATCGAATATGATCGAAGTGGGCTCACTCTGTTTCGTATGATTTTCTAGATGTTCAAGCAACATTGAGAAGATGAGCTACTCAATAGTCACGTTGACTTAGAAGGATGGCATGATAAACACCCCTGCTAAAGGGCAAAACGATAACTTGCTAAAATTTAAAACGTATGTCCATACATATCTGATGTTTTGCCAGTGAACATACGAAGTTTGTCTGTGGAAAAGCATAAGAAGAACGCCTAAACGAAACGGGTGTATATGTATAGGCGCAATGTTCGCTTGCTTGGACGCGTTCGTGTGCGCTTCGTGGCCGCTCTGCCGCAGTTCCGCATTGCCGATTCATTGTGAAAGCTCTGCCGGGTGTCGGCGCCGACATGTTAAAAGTATTTCTTCGACCCTGAGGAGAATTGGCAGCGATCATTGGCAGTTTCGGTAGGCTACTGCTATGACGCCATACCCCACCATGCGCGGTCCGTCATCGTGGACAGCGCTGAAGGTCGAGGGAGGGAAGAGTCCCCGAGGAACTGCTGTCCTGTATCGGCTGGTCATAGCACGCTACACTAGGATAGCTGCAAACGAATCAGTTTGCCCCATAGAAATGCATGGGCCACATTCGTACGACTGTTGCTCAAGGATAACTCGGCCGACTCCGTCGAGAACGGTTATTGACAATTCTATTGACGCGTTGACTTCGGCGATAGAATGGTGCTGCTTGCATTGATGTGTTGTGGTGTACGCTGTCTTTCCGCAAACATCGCACCCTTTTATCTAGTAGCAATGTTGCACAGGAATATCGTCACGTTTTCAGCCCGGACGAACGAAAAGATGCCCATACTGTGTGCAAAAAACGTACGTCAGCACCGACAACGTTCTTGCACAGCTATCGAAGCTTAGCAAACCTTACTGCTAGCCCACAGAGGGTTCTTCATGCTGAATGGCTTCGCATACAGGCATATACAAACAGATAGTAGGTGACACAGATGGATAGACTCCGCAGAAAGAGAAGGTCCTGTGGAACAAGCGGTGAAGTGTGAACATGACAGCCTTTGCGTACAGGAAATTATTATTATCCTAGTTGATGTGTCATTCGGCAGGTTATTGTATGCGTGCTAAATTATCAATACCATTATATAATGAAATATTAACAGCGTATGGAAATATAAGTGCGTACGCCCTTTTTAGTGATAGTCATAAACTGAGAAGAAAGAACTTAATTTTTGATCGAGCTCATTTAAAAATATCATTAGGGATTTCTCTCGATTCTAAGTAAACGTTTTTATAATGGGTCCGCTTGGAAGGCTGATGTTATTTACAAATTTTCAACCCTATCTGAAAGACGTCTAGCGTAAGTTACTGAAGTAGTGAACATCTTAGAAAATTAAACTGTAAACAACCTCTAACATCAAACATACACCATCATCGGCAATAAAGTTCTCAATTCCGTGAGCATACGAAACACAAGCATGATTCAACGCACACACGCTCACAAACTCGTTTGATAGCGTTTCTTCTACACAGAACTCCTCGTAGGCCAACACGTTCAACAATTCCGTCGTAGCCCAAGTGGTGTGCAACTGAGTTTCATCTGGAATCTAGTCGGCGATTGTTTCATTGTCGACCGTTGTCGTGGGATCGGTACAACTGCGTTAGGGAGTGTCATCTTTTGCATTGCCTAGGTCCAGGTCAAATCCCACTTAAAAGGGTAAATGCGGACGTGGCAATATTCTTGGACTCCACAAGGTACCGCACCCCGACGCTGACGTTAACAAAAAAGCTTTAGCAAGCAACAAAGGCCAGCGCCGGAGTGCCGGAGCAAGAAAGCTGCGACGCTCCGAACAGGGAAAGGCTTTCTGGGTAATGACGCCAACCAAGCATCGGCAATACTAAAACAGCTCCAGGCGTCGGCCACGGTGTCCATCTTCATTTGGAGCAGGCGGGAACAGATCAGGTTACGCGATTAGGTGAAGAGAATATCCACGAACGGAGCTCAGAAACGGCTAATCTGAGAATAATTAGCAAGACGTCGTTCACCGATAGGACTCAGACCACTGCTATTGGAAAGAATCATGTCATATTGATTTGGCAGCTTAGTACATGTATTCGTAACATATATATATATATATATATATATATATATAATCGATGAACGCGAAGTTCGCTATGATTGTGATCTGCGGATTCTGAGAGTGCCATGAATTAATAGTTGGGTGACATCCGTCAGGCTGTTGACGCAGCACAGGTCAGGAAGTATCTGCCAACGTACTGCTCTAGTAAAACTGGAAATAGAGTAAGTAGGTTGCTTGCCGCTGAAGTTTGTCCAAATGTGCAGTTGTATGGAAAACGGCATCTTTATTGCGCGTTGCGACATATCTGGTCCATCTGCTCTACTAACCCAAGACCATCGACAACACAAATGCCATGGAAGGAACCACCATAAAAGCGCTCCCTCTGCATTTACCGCGCTTCATTTAGTATTCAGCATCTCTTCGTTTCTCTACAACCGTACACGGAACTGCCTATATAGCACCGACGACCTTGAATTAATTTGCGGACTAGACAGAGGTACAATGCTTTGTGATATGTTACGACCTGCTGGCTATAATAGTAAACTGTCGGATACGTTTGTTTGACTAAAAACATGTATGCAATAAAAGAGTGACTGTACTATCGATTTGGTCCTAGAAACGAGACGCGTTAGGGGAATGCATGCACATAACCTAAGTTGGATCCTTTCAACTTTAAATGTGCACGTCGTTCCGGAAAGAAATATATAAAGTTCTTTCTGAATGTATGCTTTTGAGACCTGTTTAATGAACTAGTGCTTGGCCCTTTACGAAAGCACGTTTGGTTACACTGTTTTGTTAAATTCAGCTACGTTTCTTCAGTGTATTTATTTTGGCTGTAAGCCGATGCTGCTTCTCGATGCCTATTAATGGCTACTTCGTAGAAAAATATAACACCGAATAGAACACACGCAGAGCAAGTCACCGGATAAATTCCGTCTGTTTTCGGCCATCTCGGTTGGCTAAGACTGATTTTCAAATCTGAGATTAGCCGCTAGATTCTGACAAATGGTAAAGAATAATTTTCGTTATCAATTTAGTTGATCAAACCCGAAATGCAAATGTATTTCGTCCAAATATAGAGAACCATAAGCCCGCGAAGCCGACCTGTTCTGGGACCTAGGCAGACATCTACTAACACGACTAAGAGGAATTGATTGAGATGACTGTTCGTCATTAAAACTCGGCTCGATCCAGGCTCTTTCAGGAGCCTAGGTGTTTCCCACATTACCGTGTTCGATCGAACATTGCCTAGCAACCAGTTGCATCTTAAATGAATCCCTATTTAAACCTGCAGCTGCACGACCTCATCACTCTGCACCGTCTGGCAGTATTCTTCATTATCTTGAAATTAAGCAATTTGAGCAAAAATTAGTACTCAAGAGATTTTGATTTAAAGTGTGAGGACAAAGATAATCATATGGTCAGTTACGACCATGTGATTTTCATGTAATAGAGTCATAACTGAAATATGTAAATCTTCTGTAAATAACGATTTGATCAATGTAAGCTACGACGATGTACGACCTCCACATTCAAATTTATTCTTTTCATGTAACTCACAGATATACTAAACATGTAGTGTATCAGCCTTTTAAATATTATGCACTATTTTTAGAGTACTTGATATGCATTGGCACAAATTACCTGCCAGATCGAGATTATCGCGAAATACCAGTCGTTTAAACGCACTTGATAGGTAGAAGTCTTCGTACTTGGCAACGTGAAGGGCAACCACCAAACCATGGCCAAATAAACTCTTCGCTAATTGCGTTCATATTATCTACGATGTCATCTACCAGTTAGATCCGCATAAGCTACAAAGTGCTTCTGTAGTTTAGCCTCAAGTATTCTTACAGAACTAATGCTCTTGGATTCACTTGGGACCGAACTTCACACATCAAGAGAGTATACTAGGACTATGTTTGTTTTTCCTGACTCATTAGGTAGTCACTCAGTTTCGTTATAGGACAGGTCGTAATTAACTGGATCTTTCTCCTGGGCATCTATAAATGACTCGCCTCTTTGATGATCTTTTGACGGAGTTGTGGTAACTAACCCGTTTCGCCTGGTGTGTACATATGTGTACAAATGGTAGTGTGTGGGCTTTCCGGTGGTATTTCCGAGGTTTCGCGACCAGAGGCGAAACATGGTTATTATGATCTTCAACTTTTTAAACAAAATCGCCTGTAAATGTGGTATTCGCGATTTACCAACGAGCGTCAAGCATATAGAGTTACATTTTGTTGTGTGTGTAAATGCGCATACCCTTTTTCCGTTGCCGCACACGTCTCCTCGTCACGACGGTAGGCGGCACCTCAGCAAAACATGGGGTCAACCCTCTTCGATTTGTCGGAACCGTACGTCCACGATGAGGCGCCGGTGTGTACAATAGGCCTGCCCTGCGAAGGGCGAGTCAGGACACAGAGCGAAAGTTGGTCGCCTCTGCACGTCAAGTGAGCACCTCCCGTTGATCGTTGACCGACGCTGTTGACATTCCGCTGGCATGCAGCCATTGTGAAGAAACTCAGCGAAGTGCAAACAATCTCCATTGACGCACTCGACTACTACGAAGCGGCCAAGGCCGGTCCACACCCATCCACAGAACAGCATTTCTATGGGATGTGTCTTGATGTATGGCCAGACAGAGCGTCCTACCGATCAGAAGCGGGAGAATAGGCCACGAACACTCAGTGCATGCAAATAGCAAATGGTTTCTTAAGTGATAGACTGCATAGAGAACGCACACAGAACTATTCCAGACTGGTTTTTGAGAGAACCTTTTTATAAACGGACCTACCAGCTGCCGCAAATCTCTGATAAAGTAATGCACTGGGTAGTAGGTAAATGTAGTTATCACTACCATTAAGAACTTAGTGCGCAAACCAGATTTCAAATTAATCCAGGCGAAGCAGAGTGTACATAGACTTGACAACTACTTCTAAATGATAATTTAGTAAAGTAAACCTCATCGTCAACAAAGAATGGCAGTAGCAATCTCAGAATACTAAGGTGTATGCGTATATAACATAGGTTTCATTTGCTCCACTCGATGGAAATTATATAGGGGATAATCCAAAAGCAATGTCGAATAACAGGAATTCATAAATATTATTCTCTAATATTTTTATTTCGCTGAAAATATGGCGCATTGCAGGTTTGTTTGATATGTAAGTGGAATTATTGTTCGTGATTGTATTTTTAGTTCAATTTGCCAAATACCATAAATAGAATCGTGTACGGGATTTTTCACTGAGAATGTTTGACTGAGAATGTTTATGAAGTGTCATTAGAATCCGTTGTTGGTTTTTACACAAAAAAACTAAATGCAACTGGAGGAAAGAGGTGGTTAGTAACTTTTTTCGGGTTAAACATGAATGATGACTGGCTTCAATTCAATTAATTATTTCCAAAATTGTTCGCTTCTATAGTGAACTTTTAGGTAACCTGCTGATATGCAGTGATGTAAAATTATAGAGTTCAAATGTTTGCTTATGAAATTCTACAAATAACCATTCCCAAAAGCATTTGTTTATATTTTAAGCGATAATAAAAAAATGCATTCGTTTAATACAGCCTTTCACGAACATTTTCACTTGTGTGGACATCGTATCAAAACAAAAAATGCTTCATTTAAATTTTGTGCCCATAAATATATATATATATATACATATATATATATATATGTAAATTTCGACCAATGCCGATTATGTGTAGGGTGTCCCATTACTCGGGATTTCCGGTTGCCGGGCTTCGCGTCTTCTCCACAACACAGCCCGGGCGAGTTCTATGCGGGGGTTACAATGTTCATGTGCTGCGACGAATAGTTCTGGCAAATAGTTTCTATGTGGCACCTCAGTGATAGCATAAAACCCTTGAGGTACCTTTATATCTTTGAGCTACCTTCAAAGAGCTTTGTAGTACTTATACGGCACTTTCATTGCTAACTTGTAATTCGGTCCGTGCCCTTCGTGGTTTTTCAGAGCATATACCATCCAGACAGTTTAAATATCTTTATAGCATGTTGTAGTTCGTTGTAGTATGTTGCGCGTTATGTTATGGCTCTTTGTGGACCTCATAGGTAGACTGCGCCACTTGTGTAAAGCATTTAGGTATGCTTGTAGTATTTCTATGGTGCCTTGTGGAACGTTTTGTAAGGCCTTTGTAACTGTTAATCTTTATTCTTGCTCGGAGACTCAAAAACATCGAAAGTAAATGGCTCTTTAGTCCAGTCATTTTCATTGATATTATCATTTCACCCTAGATTTATACGTTTATTTTATACGTTTATTTTTATTTTATACATTTATTGTAGTTTCACTTCTGCAACTATGATACGTGCAATGCAAGCTCCGGTTAGACTTTTGTCATAGCGTAAGTTGATATTTAACAGGTTACATGCTATCTACATGCTACATGCTATCGGTACGCCTTGTTTAGTCAACGATTTTGTGTAATTTGTAACCTTTTGTGTGTGTGTCTACAGTGATTCATGGTGTTCCTATTATGTTAGACTCCAGGGGAATAGCTCCTTGTCAGCGGACCTTTCCCTGCTGCCAAATGCTTTCAACTGGTCCATGTGATACACGCCATCCACTGAACTAGAGATCGACGCCAGAACGATGCGCACCCCGTGCGCACACGGGTGCAGCAAGAAATACATCATCGTCGTTGTGAGGACGCAGAGGTTTCGGCGGATGGGTCGAAAATTGACGAGGCAATCAACGACGTAGGGGGGACGCATGGTGCCTGACGTGGCGATGCGTTGGAGCAGTTTCGAGGTCACGTCCACCCCCTTCGTTGTCACAGCTTAGCTTTGCCAGCACGGCTACTCAACGTGTCGGCTTGGGCTGATCTCGTTGGTGGGCTTCGTTGGCCTATGTGGGCGTCGCGCCCTTGCGATCGTGGCCTTCTGCTGGAGGTCTGCTTCGCTTTCTATCGCTCTCGTTGTCTTCTTCGTTGTGAATCATTTTAAGTTCGCTCACGTCGCGGACATTTCGATGCATGGACGCAGAAGAATGAACGAGTACAGACTAGCCTGGTGACTGGCGAGGACCACGGAACTGACAACATCCGCACTGCTGATAGGGACACTGGGGCGTAAATAAAACGAGAGAGAGAGTGTAAAAGAGATAGAGACCATAGGAGAGAGGCAGAGAAAGGCTTCGGGTCTTGTTGGGACATATCGCTCCTTACCGAACTCTTCCGTTCTTTCTGCTCGTGTGCCGACTTATCCTAAAAAAACTTTGCTATTAAACTAGAATTGTACGTGGTACGAACGCCGTTCAGTCGATTGGCGAGAAAATCGACGAAACGAGAAACTGTGGCAAGGAGAAACGGTTGATGACCTTATGACGAGGTCACTACGACGTGCCGGGAAGTTAGTCGACGAACGAAGGGTTTTTCTAAAAAGGCGGAATGGCCAGTATACACCAGTGCGTCAAGTGGAATCGTTCCTCTTCGTTTCCTTTTGTTTTTGTATACGCGTTGAAACGATTCACCATGTTTGTCCGTGTAATTGCGGATATGGTGAGCACTACTTTAACATCCTTTCTCCGCCGCGCCGTTCCAAGGTTGGCTGACAATAAATACTTCGCCAGTACGCTGTAATCAGAGGTGCTAACGGTAGAATTTTTCGACACTTTTCGAGCAGAGAAACAACGATGCTCTTTTAATGAATGAGCATATAAAATCTCATTTTTGGCCTCTGCGACTATGATACCATTCTATTCTATCCCAAGCACTAATCAGAATAACTAACTTTTCACTGGCCGCAACCTGAATTTGCATTGCTTAAAAACGTTCATCAAAGTAAGTCTAGCATAAAACATCTAGGTTTACGTCAAAGCAACGGATGTGTCCTATGCTACTATTAATGGCACAGGTCGTGGGTAATCGAAAAACGTCTAGAGGATCATTGGGTTATGAGACGAGGGTTTCCAGCACTGAGTCTTAACGATTCCCATGTATCCAATGAAAATAATTCAACAACTGCACCCCTGCCAAGAAAAAAACATTTAGACTTAGGAAAGCAGCTTCTGTAAGTGAATTGCTTGACTTATTTTGACTTAGTCAAATAAATGATACATTTTTGTAGTGTGGATCTGTATACGTCTATAGTAAGCAGTTTCATCTCTACAGCGTTAGAGATTTGCATCAAGAGATACACGCGTGAATCCACAATCATTCACCCTAACTTCGCATGCTAATTAATGTGAAGTGTTTATTCTCGCGATTATCTTAGTACGCCGTCTCGTTAACTAAAATGGACGAAAATATATGCTAACATGCATATAATAAAGAAGCTCGTTTGAACAACGGGAAATACGAAGCCAAGCACAGGCTGAAAGTGAATCTCTTGATTTTTGTGGATTCCCTCTTTTTTATTTACTTTCTTTATATTATATATACTAGACAGTAGGTTTTTCATTCCAACGTATCATCTGCTACTTGGTGGTTGTGCATAAACATTACATTGCACTCTTATCTCTCCATCACAGGATTAAATTCTGCTGAAAGTTGAAACGCCACAAGTAGCCACCTAGTATACAGCTCTATTCCACCATCTCTCAACGTTGTTCGCCTAGTGCTTCTGCGAGTACGAACTTGTGTCATCCTTAGCCCACAAAGTAACCGCTAGCTTTCTCTTCTTTCCGCTCACTTTTTTTACTTCTACCTTCTTTCTGTACCGGCCCCTCGAGGCCCACCAGATGTTGAACGGACATCGGCGGTAGATCGTCGAGTGGTTCAAATCTCTTTTGGCCTTTTTCTAGTACTGCCTAGCTTCCTCACAGTCCTTCCATTTCCCTATGGTCGCAAACGCGACTATCCCATGCACGCATCACCAGTGCTACCAATAGGACGAATCGAAGGCGTCCTGATGCCCCACGTGGGTGACCAAACGCATGAGAGTACACCTTGTAAGAACGGTGAACCCCATGGTGCAGTGGTTTCCCTGTCGCGTATTGCTGGCCTTCCAATGGCCGCTAGGTCCATCTCAAAGCAAACCGCAGTCTGCTGCACGATCCTTCGTCTCCCTTCATGCCTCCTCGTCTTAATACCTACTACCCCCCCAATGTGCGAGGTGGCGGAAGTGGGGTCAAGCCCTTCGGCGTCTCCATCCGGGTCCGGAACGGTCAACATCTCTGGTCCCTCGTGTCCCGAACATTAAATGTTTCCAAATGGCCTATAAAGCGAACGCTATCATGTTTTTAGTCTACGAAAACGAGGAAACCGGGAAATTGCGAGAAAAAGCGGCTTCGCTAGTGTAGGTCGAGCCAAGTTGGTTGGATTCGTGAAAGCTCCGAGGCCGGCCGCCTTCAGGTTCATCATGTGCTTTGCCTTCGCCTGCCGCACATGTCAAGGCCGGTTCGCGTTCGCCGATTGCCCTTGCAATGCTCCCGATGGTCCCTGGGGGACTATTCGGAAATCCCTGCAGAAACTCCGCTAAAAAACAACTGCCTCCGAGCACATTTCGAGAACGGGAACGAATCGCTCTGACGATGTCAAGCGGTTGACCGCTCAACACGAGACACGTATAGAAGAGAATAGAATGTGGAATGAATTGGTAGATCGTAGGAATGTTAATGGCCAATGGAAAAATTCGACCATTCCGGCGTAATTTCGACGCCTAGCGTGGCCTGTAAGAAGTCCAAAAGAAACGAGGCGCTACTAAGGCGAGGCGGGGAAAACTAAGAGGGATACACGTGCACAGAGCAGGCCTTCGACCACGTTTGAAATTTCCGCTTGACCCAAAAAAGGTGACCGCGAGCGAATCGACTGATTAAACTAGGCCTTCGATAAGTCAATAGACGTCGTTCTCATCGACGAAATTTTACGACCCAGTATGTGACTCGCCAGCTATAAAAATAGAACGGAGCGAGCACAATATCTTGGACTGACGGGTTCTAATATCCAACGCGTTGTAAACAAATCGATAATGACCAAAGTGTACCATTTTTTACAAATATATACCTTTCAGGGCTGACCATCAACCGAGGTCTAACGTCGACGATGTCGCATTGCTTCACAAAACGGGCCCTAGATGTATGAATATGCAAAGGCGGGATCGGAGTCGTGCACCTGCGTATTTATTGCGGTCGAGAGAAGCTCGCGAACAAGCAATGTCACGGAGCGCAAACTTGACAAACAAATCTGGAACAATTCCAAGGCCTGCAATAAATATACTGACCTAGTTCACGTATGCGACTTTTTACCGAACTTTATAATAATAGGGCTATTTTACTTAACGTGTTTATTCTATTTTCTGTACTTCACAACCTAGAAAAAGTAACGCGTTTTTTCTGTCGAGGAATTCGTTTCAGTTGTGAACAAAATGCGCGGTCTGTTTTTACTGTTTGCTTGAATAAACTACCTCTGGATACAAATCACTCGGATAAATTTACCTATATTAGGTTATATTTATGGATTAAATATGTTCAAACTTCATCGACACTGTTTATGTCAGTATTCGCCATGATAACGGTGTAGCGCTGAAGCAGAAGCAAAAGAGGTAGTCTCTTGGGGCTCTGCGCATTCGGGACGATTATTTTGTCCCACAGTTGCAGCCGTATGGGCAAGGTCTTGTAGTTGCTGTTTTTGCCGTGAATAATTTAGGTGGATGAATTGTGCCAAGAAGTCTTTGGCCCACTCGCGGTCTCAAGGTGTCACACGACTTATGGAAACGCCATAAAGCCCTCCGTAATCCTTATGATACTGTCCACCAGCTTAACGTGCTGCAGCGTGGCTGAATGCATTTTATGACCTGACTGCCTAAGGTGAACTGCATAGTCTCAAAGTTGATATCCCTTTATACATCTCTGCGTACCGATGACTGGTCATCCGGCAAAGCTTCCTTGTGCCTCTATTGCTAATTAGGAGACGAACACTGACGCTCCCCTTCAATCCGCTGCGGGCGAGAACCGTTTTGCAGCAGTTGCAACTTTTCTCATGATCTATATCCTGTATCACTGTTATCGTAAAGGCGCCCCAACTACAAACATTGGACTGCTCAAATAAAAACGGCTAATGTTTGACCCGTTGCAGTCTCTGAGTGGAATGTGTTTGAACCATGAATTGTAAGATTGCAGAGCTTCTCTTGTTTATGCTCCACACTTCAAAATTGGTGCTGCACCACTAAGTGGCTTCTTTAATATGTAATACAAAAATAATCCGAATTTCAAAGACGTACATCTACAGGACAAGCACGTTGAAGCCGTCTGAGCGACGGCTTTTTTGACGGCCGCGACACTACCTTCTTTAAAACTACACGGAACTCAGTTTGTTGTCTACGAATATCTGTTGCAAGTTTCGCCATAACGTTAGGTCAGAATCTATTCTACAGTGCCACAGAAACCGGCATCTCATCACATTTATGTAATTTTCTGGCCTGACCACCTCCAGAATGTGCTATAGGGATGTGCTTTTTAACATTACCCATTAAAAAAATATAAAAAACAATCGTCAAATAAAAATTGACACATCGTTTTCAACAGTAAAGCAAACTCGTACTATTTACCCTATAGGCTAGTAGCTAGCCTTCTAATAGCTAGTAGTTACAAGAGCTGTGGCCACTCAAGAACCGGTCGTTTTCGTTGCAGCAACCTAATATATAGCTACAATGAAAAGACAGTGGTACAAATTTATAAATAATTTATATATTTTCATCGTAATAATATTTTGTATATTTTCTCGTCCCTCCCTTTCGCTCCATCTTTATTTTTGTTTTCCATCATCGTTTTATCCATTTCTTTTGCTCGTTTGCTTGCTTCATGTATTTTCACTTTGTAGTACACATTTGTTGCTGTCACAGTTTTATATATATATATATATA
>MNPL01001293.1:0-25536 GCA_002081605.1 Tropilaelaps mercedesae | reverse complement strand
ATATATATATATATATATATATATATATATATATGTGGACGGTCATGCCAGCTGATAAATTATTCCATTCGTCCCATATCGCCAACATTAAGTCTATTATGAGGAGCAGATGCGTTCCATTGGGTAGACTCCATAGATAAACTCACACAAATAGCTTAAAATAACACAATTCTGGAAGAGCCTTATGCGGTATCACCTACATTTACCAATTAAACGCATTTCATAAAAAACAATAATCTTAACATTTCAACCGCTAACGTGCACTCTACCTTGGTGCTTGGGGTTCAAGCATAATGTGGCATCTGCCATTGACTATAAGCTTACTCGCCGATGAAACACGCTACTGGTTAACTGGGGCCACTGATCGCATAAAAAAGTGCCAATTCTCATTGGGATTATGAGTTTCGGACTTTCACTGGATGTCTAGCCTCTGGCTCATATCCCTTTCTATTCGATGTTTCTATTTCGATGTTTTTAAAATCAGCAAAAAGCTAAGGAACATTTCAGATCTATATAAGCTAGTTTTGTGTAGTTTGAAATATCTTCGGAACTCATTACAAGTAATCCGAACTTAGATACTCTCTATTAGGAATATACTTTAAATATGTTATAATTAAAAGATGTATATATTCACAATTGTGAGGTAGTAAAGGCTGTTACCCCATTAAGTGTACAAGATTTAGTTCATATTTACTGATATATGTTTTTGACCTTTAAATACGTCACGTCGTGATCCGAGAAGCTTGAAAGACCTAGGAAATGTTTGCATTATAAACTGCGTATAACAGATGCACATTCGAAGCTACACATAGCTTATGGAAAATGCTATCACAGTTATTATTATAAAGCTAGGAAAGTGCTCTTTTTTCACAACGCTTTTCCCGACAGTGACTACCGTAATAATATGGAACGTTGGGTATCTAAAAAAAATATATTTTTGAAACCCTCCCAGTTTTAAATCAAGATCGTTTTCGCATTACTTTGAGTATCCTAAGTACATCAAAGAAATGTTTCGAGTACAACAAGTATGCTATTCCGAGTATTCCAACCTTTACTGCACAAATGGTCAGGTAAAAAATGTTTTATTCATAGGGAGAAAGATTAGAAAATAAAAGATAGAGTACAAGAAGACTACAAGGGCTCCATTATTTCAGATTTTCTTCTGACTACTTTTCTCATATTCCTCTTGAAGGAGAGCCAAGTAAGTAGCGTGACCACAGGATCTACCTGCCATGTGACTCCCGTGTGACCAAATTGGATAAAGGAAACAAATCCGCATAGTACTTTCGTTGCTTCACATCAACATTGCAACCAAGATATATTACTTAAACCGAACCCACTCCCTTCGACACTATAAGAAAACCCCAGTGTGCAAAAAAAAATATCTTAGGAACAATGCAGGCACGTTTTGATCAAAACCGCCCTAAGCTTCTATTAATGTAAAATAACGAGGACTTAATAGGAAACAGTAGACACAGTAGGAAAATCGTCGATTAGGGCAGGATCTATATTAACATGAATATCACAACCAATTTATGCATATAGGTGTTTTATATCTCTCTGAGAAGCCTAACTGCGTTTGATACAGATTTCTTTTAACAATGGTTACCTCGACGAAATTAGGATTCGCGATTGTTAATTTGGACGCATGTAAGTTAGATATTAATCCAGACCTGTCGTTTCTAATGCGGAAGAAACTATACACTTTTGTAAGAAAAATTCACCATAAAAGTGGCAGTACTTTTTGCAAAGATGAATAGCTTTTGGGCACTGTGTATCAATCGCAATTATCTAGAAATAGATGAGACATATCTTGCAATACTCTGCACTATTTCCCGAGCGTTCCATTAAGACACGCAGACGTATTTTCTACGACGAGTTCTATCGAGATCAAACTATGTCGACACATCGCTGGCCAACCGATGCAGTTGTCCAAACTGTGACGATCTGAAGAGGAAAAAAAAATGTTTTTCGCTCAATCGATTTTTTCATTTATTTTTAAATACCGCAGGGGGTATCGCGGGGTTTATTTGCTGGCCCTCATTTTTTCTACAGCAAACATCTTAGCCGTCGACTCTAGTACACATATTTAGCGATAGCAATGCGTTACCAACACAATGTATTTTGAAGTCGGCTTGCAAACTGCAAATAAAAGAACTGTAGACTGCCAGCTTTATTTGCAAGGAAACCAGCGACCAGTGAATTTCCGAGATCTCAACAATTTGGTCATCCGAAGACCGCAAGAAAAAACTGTGTACTTCATATCAACATCGTCACGCTTTTGCCTTAAACGACTTGTTCGTGATATGAGGTGCGACGTATTATGACTGCATAAATGTTATACCTCTAGAAACTCACCTTACAGATTGACCGCGCGCGTGGCAGGTCGCATCCAAGATGTCGGTGGGAAAAGGCTCTTAGAACGCTTATTGAGTGTACGACCAGCTTGTGCCGCTTTTATCGTATACTACTGATCACGGTAGTGATCAGCCACTTGCAAAGTGATCGTAAGCCCATCAAATGGCTCAGTGCGATTTTCGCTCAAAATCTCAAATGTGAGGCGAGCTGTGTCCCAACTAAAACGATTTTCAGATCATTTCCTGTATGCAATGACACTAAAAGTGGCTGTAGTGTCAAGGTCAGAGAGATGAGCAGAAAGAAATGTTTCTTTAGGTTTCTTTTATTTCACAAGGACTTGAGCTTCCGAGGCTCGTGCTCATGGTGTTGCTAGCGGTAGCGCTAGGGATTCATGCAAACAAATTGTATAAGCAAGAAATTTAAGGATGATACACAAATTCACGAAAGTCTACGTTGACGGTTTGATACGATACGCTGACATGAAGAACTCAGTGAATTAAATAGGCTCACTTATTGACCGAACCGCAACGTTATGTTTAAGAAGATAGCATAGAAAACGTTGTGCCCTTTCAGCAACTTTGGCAGCAATTGGCTTTCACAAGCAAATCTACGCGAACGTGTTTAAAACGTAGTGTCTGACTGCAAATTATTTTCCTTTAATTTAAATTGTCTAAGGCTTATTAGCGTTGCTCCGAAAAAGATAGTGCATGGCGCACCGTCACTGCAAAAATGCAAAAAGTTTACCGTAAAAATTATAGCTTAAAAGACAGAAGACATCTAACTAACGGACCTTCATTATATTTACCGGCAGTGATACGGCTCGGCCTTTGAATGTGCCCAATATATTGTACACAAGCGTACCTCATGCCATTTAGAGGAGGAATTGCTGTTCTCTGATGAACAATAGAAATAGCTACACATAACGCCAATTTTAGAGCGGACGCGTCACTGAGAATTCAATATGAACAGAGGAAAGGATAGTTGGAGGCGCCCCCATGATAAATGAAGGAAGTGCTCAAGCTCTTAAAAACGAGTGTAATTTATACGGCTCTATCTATCCTCACAATAATACGAATCTCATCTCAAAAAAACTCAACCAAAAAGTTAACAGCCTAAAAGCGATTCAGACTAGACCCCAATATAAAAGCGGTAAACACCTGTTTGCGATCAGCTTTTTGGAACTTTTTAGATTTGCCTATCTAATCAGCTCTGCTAAAACTAAGAAAAAGTGAGTGAATTAGAAGTGAAGATAAGTGAGGCGTATGTTTTGATGGTGCAAACACGTTCTCAGCGTGAGCTGCACACTACTGAAGCAAATACCTTGTCGTGAAGGCAGAGCACGCATAAGCGTCTCTTCGTCGCAATATAAAAAAATTCGTTTGCAGCCAACGCAGCTCTTTTTTGGGAGCTCTATAGACTTGATCACCCGGTCAGCTATTCTCGAACTAGGGGAAGCTGAGTGAAATAGGGAGGGTCCGGCTTAATTGATATGAACCCGGTGAGGTGCACACAAGTAGAGTTGACAATGTGAACGCAGTAAAGATGTGCTCAGTCTACATCAAAAAGATTTTGAAATGAGTTGACAGTAAGAGATGGCCTATCCAGGTTTTTTTAAACCTTGAGTAGTTTAATGACCCCAAGAGCCTGAAATGGTCCATCAAATAGTTAACGGAAAGTATGTTTTCTCATTCTATTTATCAACCGTAGCTCAATGTATTCATAATCAGTTTGAGCTTCGTCGTTAGTGGTTCCAGGGTTAATTGTATTTACCCAAACACTTCATAGAACGGATTTGCACTTAAAACAAGAACACATGTAATTGATTTCAAGATGACGCACTCAGTAGAAACATCATTATCGATTTTCATGTTTCAGTACGGGTTTGTGTAGAGACGTAAGACTGCTGTGTCTTACAGCTGCCTGTGCGATAAGGCAAGTACTAAAGCCAAAAAAGGAAACGAAAGAGCAAACCTCAAGTAGCGGATGGTTTGGACTAGTGCACTCTTAATCTTTGCCAAGATGCTGCCGTGCGTGCCTGCAAAGCTCCGTTTTGTCGCGTTGGAAAATAGTGCAGGCTTTACCGCAGTTCATATATTTTTAGGACCACCCAGAAAAACTATTCAACCAAACGTCAAAGTTTAGCTCTGAACACTCGCCTATCTATTGTTTAGATCATTTCTGTAAAACGCTTTCGTTAAACACTGATTTTTAGTCGCTTTTGATTCAATAACTATAGATAACATTTGGCTTTGGTTCTTCTTGGTCATCCTTAGGTAGCTTAAATTACGGGATAGGTTACCGACATACTACGACAATGTTTGTTAAAAAGGCTGTTCCCACCTTTGCAGCTTTGCAAGCTTCAGATATTCTTCTGTAATGCCAACTGGAACCCTCATATTTAGAAACATTTTCAAACCTTCGTTTACAGTATTTATGATTACGGCCCATGGATTGCCTTATTGTTTGAACTACCTATTCTTTTGAAGTATTCTGAAGGCTATAGGGTAGTATATTTTGAGATGTTGTTGTCAACGGTACCGAAATTACAAATGTAAGGTTTTTAGTGTGATTTTTCTAGTGATATGTGCATATCACTAGTGACTCAATATGAGTGGATTTCGCTTTTTGTTACAACACTATTTTTAATTATCTTCAGCGCAGTTCTGAATTATAAGTCTTTATTAAATGTAACCGTGTGACTACAAATGACCTTGTCTTTATTGGCTCATCGGCTCCGAGGATTTAGCAGCACTTCGGTGTTGTCTGCGGGGCTCTCTGCTGCCTGTGGTTAAGGCATAATGTGGCTCCTGCCATTGACTAGGAGCTATATAGCAGCACGTTTTTTGCAAAAACTTTATGAAACATGTTTTTACCAGCTTGCCCTTTCCCAGCTTTAGAAGCAAGCTGGCACCTCAGCTTAAATACTAAGCAGCAGCCACCTACCCAATAACAAATAATTGGTCCCCAGCTGAGTGTAGGTATCAAAACTTGTCAGACATAATATACATTAAGCAGAACTAACGTAATTAGGACTGCTGGCTGTGGGGGCTAACCACAAATTCGTAGAAATTCCCAGGAGTCGTTAGCTTCGCTGGCTCACGGGGCCACCGTATTCTTGTAAGGTTGTACGGTCAGCGTTTTCGTGTCACGGCTTAAGAAGACCTGCCTGCTATGACTGATAGTCAGATTTCTTATACGTGGGAGGGCGTTGTAGAAGAGTATATTGCTTATCATTACGGTCACCACAGTAGCTTGGTTCACCTAGGGTGGACGGGCATTTTCAGACGTTCGTGGAACGGGAGAATGAAGTATAGGTTGAATGTTACCCTTTTCTTCGCCGAAAAGTATGTGCGAGAGAAGAAGAAGGTTACTGACTGCAGTTAAGCGATTTAAATTGAAATTTTCTGGTCTGAATATAGAAATAGAGTGGTCACAATGTGAATATGCTCCAACTTATTCGATCCCCGCATTTCGAAAGGTTCTATCATATATAGAGCTATAAGGAATTGAAAGTGATGCTCGAATTTATCTAGTTAATCACGTAAAAGATTTACTTATAAAGCGATGTACTATATATAGAACCGGTTCTACTGTGGCGTAAATCTATAGGGCGACTTTTACACATGATTCGCATATGCTCTTCTGCGTAAATGTGTAACTGGCAAGAAGAAACGAAAAATTTAGTATTCTCGTCAAAACAGGAGAAAATAATTTATCGAATCAGAGCTAGTGAGATTTATGTGTCACGTGCGTATTGAGATTGGTTTAATAATAACTAAGCGAAGTATTGCCGCATCAATACTACATGGAAGCAGCTCTTTTTATTACTAAAATCCGATTTGAAAGAACTGGTAACAACATTTGCTTATTTGATTTATAAAACAACCTCTTGGTGTCAAAACAAATTGCGTGAGTACGCTCGTAATTCTTTTATATGGGGGGTTTCAACGGTTAGAGGACGTTATTTAAAATTTAATTAAATATTTATGATCCTGGAATTTATATATGATTTTAAAGACATGTAGACATATAATAAATTATTCCTGTGGAAAAAGTAGCTAACCACTTTTTTTAAAAAACATTCTCACAAAAAGAAAAAATTAAGCTATATTGGAATGATTGCCAAGTTTGCCGAGTTCATATTAACCACACTTAGCAACCCGTAATAATATCACATGACAGTTCCTTCACTAATTCTATAAAGTCTTTCAATGGTACCTGATAAATTCTATTTGTGTATAGATGCTTCTCTTTATCAAAGTTCGAATCCGTTGAACCGACCATTAGTACGTACATACTGCATAACACCTCGTGAAACCATATGATATTGTTTCGTTGCTATGTCATCGATCAGAATAATCTGCACGGTTTAGTCTAGAGGACGTTTTCGACAGGCGCGTACATAACATGACATCCCGCTTCACATGCATAGGGAGTGTGGCTGAGATTGGATGTGTGGTTTGGTTGTCAAGGTTTCACTTTACACAACACCGCTTTTTTCCAACACAGTAATATTACTAAACACTATCAGCTCGTAAGCTGATATATTACGCACATACGCGCAGACTTTCAAGTGTCTTGTTCTATAGTTCTAAACCATTTATCACTGCAATAATTGCGTAAAGAGTGTTCGCGCGAATTGAGTCTGCTGAGACTAAAATATCATAATACAGGAGCAAAGGCTCGTTATTAATATAGGGGCACTTTTAGTACTAACATACCTGTTGATGTATGCCATAGATACAAATTTGATAACTCTTATTGTTTTTTTGTATACACAACACACACATCTAGCCGAGCCCATTTTATTAAGATGTATTACGGAGCTATAACCTGTGTTGGTAAAAAGTAGCCAACAAAATTCCTATAAGTGAAATATGTATTCTTGGAAATTGCTACGTGGGGGTAATAGCTAATGTATTAATACGAATTGAATGTCGTTTTAAACAATTAAGGTTCTTAACATCTACACATCTTACAATATGTAAGTGAAACTTTTCTTAAAGTTATCGTTCTTAATTTATATCTTTAAGAAAGGTGAATTCTGCGAAATTTATCAACAATCGCGCAACCATGCCACGTAAGATTTGACTTTAAGGTCAGTAGTAAACTCATGCCGGGTGTGGTCGGTGAAATATCAAAGCTGTTCGCCGCTCTTTCTCTGTTTAGTTGTTACCTCTCGAGTTACATGTAGGTTCAGACAAATATTTTCGTATTCTCTGGACATCTCCGAGCAGCCGTTCGGGTGCCCCCACACCAATTTGGCTCTCTACTGTGGAACATTTTATGAGCCGTAAAATGGCCAGAGTCTGGACTTCAAAATATGCCAGCTTAATTTAATGGTTTCTACAGACAAGAGAGTTGTATAATGCCAACATTACGTAACTGCTCTCGGCGTTTGTCATTCACCAAGCTTGCATTGTGTTTGGCTTGATTATAAACTAAAACCACTCAAAACAGCTTAAGTTATGTATAATGGTGCTTGCCTTTGCAGCTGGTTAAAACTTTATCAACGAGATTCTTTACATTCATAATTTTTTATTTAAGTTTTAGTTTTGGACTAAGTGACGTATAGAGCTTTAAGGATAGTTCGACGCACTATCCTTACAGGTACAGAATCAGTAAAAGACAGAAGCTTTCCTTTTTTTCAAAAACTTCTTTCATTTTCCTTAGGAAGACAGAAATGAGGTTTTACATATCTCTAAGCGGTTCATTAAACAAAGAAAATATTTCTAAAAACTTACTAACATTTGTCGGATACAAGTTTAAGTTAATCAAACGTACAATATATTGTGCGAAAACTCATATATACTCATAAAACTCATATGTGCCGAAAACTCATATATAGAGTTTTCGGCAATTCGTAGTTAGTATATTCGTGACTTGTGGCACGAGCGATTTGAAGGCTACTTCCTTGAAAATATCGAGGATACTTATATTTTCAATATTTTCACCATGAAGAAGCCTATATATGACTGTCGTAAAGTGAACCAGTCCAGATTTCGCGAAGAGCTTTCATAATAATAATAACAAGAATAATAATAATAATGCTGTTACTGTATTTACCGTATAATATTTGATCATCCGAATATTATGTTTCCTTTAACACGCATTCCACTATTGAATAAATATTTTTAGAGCTTACCATTAGTCATGATTTTACGTCCATCGTACCACTTTTCGCATTACCTACCACGGACCCCGCCAATATAAATTGACAACAACAGGGATCGAACTTGTGCACCCACGCTATTTCACTATTGATGAAGCTTAATTAATAAACTACTTACGTCAATCATTTGAGATGCCTTGGTTCCAACCTTACTGCTCTATTCGCTTCAATTATTACAACATAGGAGCCGGCACCTCACAAGTCATCATTGATCGAGTATAGTCAAATCACAGGCTTAAACTTTTCAGACCTTCACAGCGCCCGGCGGAGTACTTTCCATTGGCATTTCACCAAGGCTTCATGGATAACCGGTATGATTCTTACTGAGGGCTCATTACAGAGTAGTACTGCGCTTAACGTCAATGTACAACGCGCATTTAATATACATAGATTCAGCTGTGTTCCGTCTTTTTATAACATCTAAAGCAATTGTCTGAGTTTCTGCGTTGTATGTATTCACCGTTTAAAATATCGCACGACCATAGGAAATAGAGGATGAAGGAATACCAGATTTCGGAGTGCTGCATTGAAACAAGTTTATCCAAAAAGTCTTTTTCTATATTCAGACATCCGTAACGTTATTTGTTATTAAGATTGTTCAATTAGGATGTAGATTAATGAAGAATTTGGCGGTAGGCACCGAGTCCGACACAAAGCCAAGGCGTACTTTGGGAACTATGAGAAAGGTATAAAACGTTGAAGGATCATTAAGCAGTCGAGAATCTAATCTATTATGATCATAACGAAGGGTAAAAGATTTCGTCAGTTATAAGCCTTCGTTGCGGTCAACAAGAATAAGAAGAGCAGGACGACAGAAGAATTAAGAAGAATTAGAGAAGACTATGTTATGGAGTGCTTTCTGGAAGGCCGCTAGTCTTTGAAGTAGTATACATGCACAACATTTTTCAAGCTTCAAAATATTTTTGGTCCCTTAGTGAACAAAATTTAAAAAAAAAACGAATTCTGAGCTAAATTTGCTCTAGCGCCGAAGACGGGTACAAAATCTTGGGAATATATTGAAGTACGTTGAAGCGGTTCGGCTTCAGGATGTAGATCTTTGGATGCTTCGCTGGTTTCACGTTTTCCGATTGCGCCTTCGTTCCTCCTCTTCGTTGTTAGTTTGAAATTAAGTTGTCCTAAGTAATGCCGTACGATATGATCACACCGCCAAACACACCGTTAAAAATAACCTCTACTTAATTAGAAACCAGTTGTGGCATTTCTACACCTGTCTCTGGCACCTTAAATGTAAAAATACTGCATAAACTTTATTTTACATACAGCAGCAAATAGTCCTTAGAAAATAACCCCTTAATTATTAGACATACGGAGAAAGGTTAACCCAGAAAAATCAACATGAGGGCCAATGCTTCAGCCAAATTTGGAAATTCTGGCCATTTTTGGTATCCGCTTGTTATGGACCTATTGCTGCACCATAATATATATAAACCGATCTATTGTTATGCCACTAGTCGCATTGCATACTTGCGAATTGATCTGTGTTCATTCCTTGCTGCAAACTTCAGGCTCTTCAGGCTGTTGTGTCGTGTTACAGCGATATAACTCGCACGATTCGCAGTTTAAAACGAAATTAATGAAAATTAATGAAAACGCAACGACGTTGAAAAACACTGAGTAGACTGTCAGTTGGATAGGCGTTGGGGACCTACTCTTACGCCGTGATACAGGCGCTGTTTCGTCAAACCTTTCGGTCCCTTCGTCTTGTTCCCATTCTTGCTCGACGAACTTTGTGGTCGACAACTATTTTGCAGCACACGTGCATTCACAGAGCATTTGGGGCTTACAAAGATGTGCACCCATCGAATACTTGTCGTTCCGCCAAAGGAAATTATATCAGTGCGTTATAATAGATTCATCGCAAGCAAAAATAATGCAGGTATCCTATCTCCGTTCGAATTGTATATAGGCTCTGGTATGCAGGCTACAAGCTTCTGGAGCTTCTGAAAATAAGAAGGAAAGATCGAGTCAGAACGTGGATTCAATCTGACAGTCAGGGCCAAATTCGACACAAAACCAAGGTTTGCTATAAGAATTATGAGAGTAATATAGAATGCCAAGGGACCGTTTGTCGTGATAAAAATAGAAAAAGAAATATTCCGAGTTGCAAGTTTTTTGCGGTCGAAGCGAATGACTAAAGCAACACGGAAGACTGCCGAGGCCGACTTTCTGGAAGCGTCAGTTTAAGAAAGTCGAAACGACGGCAAATTGTAATACCGATCTCTAACCGTACATTTAACCCTTAATGAATTCAAATTGAACAATAACGAGTATTGTATTCGAAGTTGTTGGGGTTAGCAAA
The DNA here is from genome assembly GCA_002081605.1 of Tropilaelaps mercedesae. Classification (NCBI taxonomy): domain Eukaryota; kingdom Metazoa; phylum Arthropoda; class Arachnida; order Mesostigmata; family Laelapidae; genus Tropilaelaps; species Tropilaelaps mercedesae. The sequence goes on along the minus strand of MNPL01001293.1, from coordinate 14,686 downwards.
TAAAAAGTAAGTTAGATATTGCACGTAAACTGGCCTCAATCTTTGTGCACTAGCTAACCTCACACTAGAACCTAGAGCTTTATACTTGGTAATAAATACTTGATAGAATGATTTTTATTAATGCGATAACTTTATGTGAACCCAGAAACGTGACTATAATAACCGTATAGAATAGACCGTGAAAAATATAGCCGGTGGCCCCGTAGCCAGGAGCTTATCATTGAACTTCAAGTAATGCATTAAGCCCTCTTTCCATTCTTATCTATATAATCACTCAAATTGCTACCACTCCACGGTTGTCCTGTTCATAGATACCTGTTCATATAGATACCCGTTTCGAACTTGACTATACAGCACCCACAAGTTTAGAAAAATATCCTGAGCTCGACAAGCAAAGAATTGCCGTAGAGAGTCATGCACGCATCAGCACTTATTAAAGTTTAATAACAGTTGCACACACGGAGGTGGTGCAATCAATCTGATGTGATCAAGCAATGTGTAAACTTTCCGGTTATGATTTTTGGGAAACACGGGCACACGTTTAACCTGTCACAAAGATGGTAGCTGCTACACACTTAACTTTCATCATAGGTGTGGGTGAAAGCCTCAAGAAATAAGTTGAAAGCGGTCCGTTTAGCAATTCGCTCGCGGTGCTATTTCGCATAGGAGAGCCACTGCCAGTCGCATTCCTCAGTTCAGAATTAATTTGTATATTTGTGTTATATTTAAATTTTCTGGCTCATGTTCGGGCTAAGCAATTGATGCATCCTGAAGGCAAAAGATTTTTTAAGTGGGGAAACTAGCAAGCAGGCGCAGTAAAAAGGAGCATTGACATCCATTGATGGCACAGCTCAACGTAATTGGAAAATTATATCTTGTTTTATGCAGCTTTTTAGCACAGTCATACCGTTTAACGCTCAGTCGACTTGGAAAAGAGGCGGTTTGATAAAATGCCATTCGTAAAAAATTATTCAAAGGAAGAAGGTGAAAAAGACAGTACAGGTAAGCCAGGTTCAGTGCTAGGTGGCAAGATCTTCAGATATGCCATAAAAGGCTTAGGAACTCCAGCTACTTCTAGGCTCATATATTGTGAAATCTGGAAACTGACTAATTTTATCTCAGGTCAAGCGAGCGTTTCGATTTGTGGAGCAACTTGTCGGATCATTGGATCATAGGTTGTTCAAAAAGTCCATGGGTTTTTGAATATCAAATGAATATATTATTGCCTTTGTGTCTTATTTCACTTCTCCTTGTATGCAGTGTACACTATTTCACGGATATATAGCAATAAATATATTTGATTAAAATACTTGATTTAAACGACTCGTCAGCCATAAGTGGTACGTACGGTTGTATTTTCGCTTGAGTTCAGTAAAAAAGGTCTAATTATTGGATTAGGAGATACGCTTAATGGATAAAAACTTGCTAAAACAACTGAAGAAATATTTCTAAGACGATTTAATGGCCCTGGCAAAGTAGAAGCTTTCAAATGGCAAGTTGCAGTTGAAATGACAAGTCTTCAAGAACGTATTGAGAGTTCGTTTAAACTCGAAAGTAAAGACGGGTTTGTCTGGGGGTTTTGTCAGTTTCGTAATCGAATTGGTAGGCGTAGTAATGGTCGGGTTAAGAGAGGCCAAGAATAGGGCTGCGGACTTACAAGCAAGCAGACATCAAGAGGGCTTGTGAGTCACCCGCACCCGTGAAAACGAGATCCCTTAGAGCTCTCGAAATACGAACCGCACTATAACCTGCAACTATCTGCCTAAAGTTTGTTTTGAACCTGTCCAAGCAGTGATTGATACGTCAATTTCACATATTGGGTAAATAGATGCAGAAGATCGAACAGCTAATTTATTTTCAAATCGCGATGATTCAGCATCCTATGTATTTAATATAATACATATATTTTTATGAGCAACGTTTGCTTTGGTAGAACTAGTCCACTCTTCTTCTTACATGTTTCGAATGCAATGCATCTATAAAAAACTATATTGATAATCAAGATACAAATTGACCAGGCTGAGCAAGTATAGTATAGTATAGTTCTAAGGAGGGACCAAGAAGTAACTTGTGCATATTGAGATTTGGCAGGTGATGGGCCATTTTCTGAAAACACTTTGTTAGTTTTAAATATAACTGCTTCCTGTAATAGTAGATAGAATGTCAAACAGTAGGTAAGCGTAAAAATAGTAAATAAATAGTAATAGATAAGTGCGAATAAAGTAGATAAATAGCAGCTACGTGCGAGTGTATTGTGTATTCCTTGCCCAGTTTTGACTTGCATTTTAGCTTTATAAAACAACGCATTATGAGACTCACATTTTTCCTTTTTAAAAGTGTGGTAGTTTCAGACAAATAAATAGGAACCTTTTAGATTACAAAAAGGTTTACTGCTCTCCAACTTGTATGTCATTTGAAGTCCGTCCCTAGAAGTCTATATTTCGTATCTTCCCAAATATTTGAGAAAGAACAAACTTTTCTTGGGAAGAGGTAGCCTAGGGTTGCAAGAGTGGTGTATACCAAACTGATGTACAAGAGGTCTATTTTAATGAACGAAAACTCGCTCTTGATGTCTGCGAGTTCTCATTCCATTCTGAAAAAATTTGGTGTTCCGGTCTATCAAAACTGGTGAAATATGCTGAACAAATAAGCGGCCAACGAAGTCACACAGAGCCTGAGAGAGCAGCAGAATGAGGCTTTTAATATGTGACAATTCTACTGTTTTCGATTTCAGAAGCTGTTTTTTTTGTTTGCGTGAGTTCCGTCATTTTTGCTCTCAAATCCATAAACCAGTGGAAGAAAACATCAACGTGGAAAAAGGGGAAGCGTCCAAACTTACAAGCAGTACCAAAGTCTCCTTGGATACGTTGGTCTAATCCTCCTCGTGATATTATAATGCCTTATTTTGATCGGTCTGTACCTACAGCAAAATTTGGGCCAAAATTGGCAGTAAACCGAGACGAAAGAAAAATTTGAGCTCTTGGCAGCCGAATTCCTCCTAATAGCCTGGCGGTTTGTTCGTTGAAAAAAGGAAGTAAAAGCGTCCAACATGAAGGTTCTCACTGCTCGGCATGCCGCCCGCGCTAGAAATGCAGCGCCAACACGATTTATTCTGAGTGACGGCGTCAGGGGTGAAAGTCGGTCGAGAATGGGAATGACGGAAGCAAACTCGCGATGGAACCGTTCTTACACAAAGTACAGCAACAACAAGACCGTTTCCAGGCATAACGTGAATACTGATGAACGCAGTAATACAATATAAGCAGTACCGAAACATTACCGTTAGCGAAGATGTACCTTCCGCATTCGGCGAATAACGAGGCGTTCTAGTGCGACAGATGCAGCCATTCACTTCATTATTATACAAACATGGACGTTATCGGAAAATGGCGCAGTGTGTTCCAAGAACAATCTGTGAATTTAATGAAAAACAACACAACTCGACCAACGAATAGCTTTATGACAGACAACGCTCTAATTAGTTTCCATAAACTTCCTGAGAAAGAACGGCCTACGTATTAGGTTTAACATACGAAAATGCCGTCATTACTTAGGGGATTGTTGGGAACAAAGTTGACCGTTAGCTTTAACCCCTTATTCTTCAGACACAAATTTTTCTTATTTCAGTTATGTCCGTAGGTTAATGAGGGCAATTATTGGTACAGATTATACGGATTTTATCCCGAGAATAAACTATCAATAATGAAATTAGAGTAGGAAATGCAAATGTAACCTGTCCAGCCGTCCAAAGGATCCCAGAGCACCGGCCGTAGTGTGACAACGGCGGCAAGCTTCTAAAATATAATGAAAAAAAGATTTTCAAATACCTATGCTTTGTTTGCTTAATAATACTGTGATCAGCTGTTGATACCCAAATAGAATGCCTTCATTCGGCATTTTAAATAGGAGTCCGCTGACATCCATTTGTGCTAAATGCAACGGATGTGGCGGTCTAACCTGCATAACATTTAAAGGTTTCTACCATGGTTTCTGCTCACAACTCCGTGAAACGTGGGGATATTTGGAATGTCAGCAAGTACATGCTGCTAAGAGCAGTACTAATGGTGTTTTTATCGGTGAACGGAATAGAGGTCAACTGAGCCAACTGCTTGATAGCAGTGCAGCGGACCAGAGGAACACCACCAGTGTGGATCACGAAGCGGAGAAAGCTGAACGGAAGGCTGTAATTTGTTCGGCTATGAAAGGTCTGACCGCGAATCTCGCAGCTGAATTAAAACAAGTTCACTCGGAAGGTTTAGGAGTGTGTAAAACTCAAATCAACAGTTGATGCACATGATACCCGGATAGCTTTTATCGAGTCATTGACCAATGAGCTCTAAAAGGCTTGTCAATTCCAATCACATCCGATGGAGGCTTTGCGCTGGTAATCGACTGTTTTAGAACAGAAAACCGAAAATGCTTATGAGTGTCAGTGTCAAGGAAATTTCCTATCCAATAGAAAGAAAGCATGGCAGAGCCAATATTACAGACGCAATGATACATTGTGTTCAGTGGTATTTTTGCTCCTGAGCATGAGTTGAATGCGGATCTACGTCAGAACATCATGAAATTCTACCGAGCGTTAGGTGCTCTTGTGAAAGAGAAGGATATTGATATTTAATCCTGTCTGTTTAAAAAATTCCATAGGAAGGGTCACAGCTAATTGGTCGTAGTTTGTTTTGTTTGCCACTGGAAAAAACACTAAACGCCTTTTCAGGCAGAGGAAATCAAAAGCCCACTTAATTTCTCGTTATAACTTATTAAATCAGTCTGTCCACGTCGAAGATTGTTTTATTTCCTCTCACCTAGTGTCATCGTAATTAAGAAGTTACGAAAGCTAAAGGGCAGAGAGAAAAGTCATGACGTTTGCCCTAATTATTGTAATTCTTACCTACGTGTGGATGAACAGGCGAAATAGTTAAATATAGCCGACGTTGAAGAAATATAGAAAATCAGATCCCTAGAGCACTAGCATAATATCTTTAGAAGATGAATTTATAAATATATATATGTATATGCTATCACTCTAAGCACGTCGAAGACCTTATATTTTTGGAATCTTCTGATTTCACGGCTACCCATTCCAAATTTAATGGGGATATTTAATACCATCCCAAAAAACCACCACCAGTTTTTATGTAATTGGCGCTTCGGAGACAAGCTTGTTAAAAATGAGGAACGCTATTTTTCTTTGGGGTAGATGTTGTCTTATACTTTGTGAAGCCTTTAATCCGTATACCTGCGTCACTCTGAGATTACATCCTTCTAATAGAATAATTAGTAAGTTTGTTTTTGGAGAGTATTTGGGGGTCGCAGAAAACAAATACGTTATTATCAGAATTTTATACCGCCAACCTAGGGGCGATAATACGCTTGAAATAGCCCTGACTGCTCAAAGTAATTAAGGTAAACCTTTTTTTTTAGAACTGACGATCAGCCAAAATTTAATGTTCCACAATAGCGCTTTTTGCATTACTTTGCAAGACGGCCCTCATATAAATTAAATGTACAACGGCGGGGATCTAACCTGTACACTTACGTGTCTTTTCCGGTCGCAAGGCGCACACGAATGCACCAAGCCACCAAGCTCGAATGAGGGTAAACCTACCTGTATCATGGGTTCCTTCAATATCGATTCCTGGGGTGACTTTTACGACTCCCGTCTAGTAAAAAAAATGGATGGTTTGTTATAACTGCGTTGATACTGTACAGTCTGTGCATGTCTACCAGGTTTTGGAGCGTATAGACCATATGTACGTGCACTTTGGTGATAGTTCGATTTTGTAGTGTGGTATTGCTCTTACTCTCTTTTCTAATCACTATTGCCCTTCCTTAGTAATCCTGATTACCTATCTCGTTATTAAGGGCTCAACATTCCGTCAGATATGCCTAAACTTAACAAAATTAATGATACAGTTGGTTCAATAGTGTGAGAAGTAGTTTATCACTATGTTCGTAAAGTCGTGTGGTTTCTCGTGAAGGAAATTTATTCCGGCTTTTATAATACTTTTTCGAAAAAGAGACATGGCTTATAAGTTTATATATATTGGCCTTTCGATAGCGACATGAAGCCAAATGGGCCGACCCATATGCTAAACGTAGCTAGTTTCCAGAAATTTTTCAGCAAGTTTCCAGAAAAGAAGTTATCCTAGCAATATAACTCAAAAGGAAACCTCAGCATTGGCCTACTATAGATATTCCTGATGTAACTGATGATAATTTTCATATTATGTGTAGTTTTTTTTAATGGGAACATAATGTTTTTCAGTTTAGGTTCTGTTTTAATCATAACGTTTATTACTGGTTTAAGGATGTTCGCTGCAATGACGTGTATTTATTTGTTTAAAAACAAGAAAATAATTGTATGTCAACCTGCTATTACCAAGTGGATTATATCTCGATTTTTCTGCGGGCCAAAAATTTACCTGACGTCTTTTTTTCTACTTAAGTCACTCATAAAGGCTATTCTCATCTATCAAAGGTTGCTCTGTTTCTCTGGAAGCATTCGCGTATTCATATGGACTGCAAAGCTTTTCTTACATAATATTAATTTGTTTTGCAGAAGATAAGTGACAAGAGCAACTTATAGGCAAGATACAGTAAAAAAGATTAGCTTAAATTGGCTTTTTTTGATATCTGTTAATGAAAAAGCATTAGGAGTATTTTCTATCTGCAAAGGCGATAAAGTACCTCTTTTAGTACATCTTATTCAGTCTGCTCTTCTTGATGTACGTTGGTTCACATAGACACGCGCACCTCCTCATGGTCACACCCTCACGTGCGGAAGATCGTCACGCGTAACACCCAGTGTCCAACGCCAGAGCCTCTAAACACACTTTACTCTCGATACCCCGAAGCGCGAAAGATAAAGCAAATCTCTCCGCAAAGTCTCCTAGAACCCACGGCAAATCGTTGTGGGGAACTCCATGGGGGGAACATGCTGGGGAACTTATGTCCAGAAACCCAAAGTTGTATGCGTACTGACCAGTGGTCAATCACACGCTCAAATGCACGGATTAACTTGGTCTCTCGAAAGCGGGGCTTGGTCCGTGTGCTACAGGTAGCTTTCCTTCCACTAATGTGTTCCAGCACGAAACCAATTGCGTGCTCAAAACGAAAGCATGTATTAGGAGAGTTTACCGTTGAGTAAGTTTGCGGCTCGTTTCGTGTTTCGTAGAGTTGTTTTCCCGTCGGAGGCCGACCGTTCATACCCACCGCGGTGCTGGACAGAGTCTGCGCGGTCGAATTGTGGATTAGAACGAATACCGGTCCAGACAACATTTTCACCGCTCACTTGAATAGGTTTGTAATTAAATTTGATGAGAGAAAAGAAGCATAAACAAGAACATGCATTATCAACCAAGGTAATTGGGAATAGTAATGTACTCATCCGAAGATTGAGCGCCCACTTTTTGTCGACACATAATGCACGATTGCTCTGATCGGATTAAAATAGGTTTGGCACATAAATATGTGTCTTGTCATGCAAAAAACTGAAGCATATTTTTGTTCGCTACTAACTAAAATTATCGAAGGTTGGCGCCACCTGAAGTGGGCCGAATTGAGTTGGTCTCAACAGTTTAGCGAACATTCGATTGACAATCCGCAATTTCCGGTGAGATTTGACTTGGCCTGCACCGTTTTAGCCCCCTCATCTAATTGCTTTCCATACTCACCTAGAAATCTCTCTTCCAGTCATCGAGGAAGTGGTTTTCACGCTGGCATTTGCGTTTTTGTTCGGTGGATTTGATACTCAGCTCAAAACAATTTTATCAATTGGCACCTCTCAACCTAGTTTGCGCCCAACGCTGGATTACGGTTTTGGGGGTTGTCTATTCTTCAGCTAACTATAATGCATTAACTGCTCACTTACATCACTGTTTCACAGTAATGGGTGCACGTTCAACAACAACTCTAAATGAGATGGTGATTTTGTTTAAAGTGAAATTACTTGTTCATTTTAGAATAAAAAAAAATATGTCAATTCGGTCAGTCGTTGTCAAATAGTTTCAAGACTTAGGCGAATGCTAGCCGTCCGAGAGGCCGTAGCAATCTCTTTAAAACGCTCTGTATGATCAAGGCAAACATAATAGTAACTGATTTGCCAGTGCTAGTTTAGTTAACCCATGACGGCAAACGATTGCATCACATATCACTGCAAATATCCTTTGATTTGGTGTATTCATTACCAGAGCCCAGTAATCTTACGCTATTGCACAACGGCTAGAAATATTTAAGTGCGAAAGCAACCAAAAGATTCAAAATCGTTTCCAGGGAAATTTAGCACGGCAATTTTAGTACGGTTGCCGATGTGATGACAGAGATATCTTAGGTAAGTCTTTAAGGAAGAGCTTCCGTTGGGAGACAGGAGCGACAAAGCATACCACCGCAAAATTTGAGTGATTCGAAGCAACGAAAGCATCTTGGAAATTGTGTGAAAAATCGTTTTATTGTGAAACATATATAGAAATACGACGTTTATAAATAGATAAATTATTCAATTGGCACCGTTTTTTGACAAAATTACATTCAGATAATCATTATAGTATGCTAGAACATTAAAATAAACCCTCTACATAACATCGTTTGTTCGATAAAATACCATGTAGGAAGGCAAAATCTAATTCGCTTGGCTAAAATAAGCATACGGCTGAGATCTTAATGAAAAGAGAGTAGAATGAGACAGCTCTGGCTGAAAGACGACCATAACGAGGAAAATCGAATACCAGTAAAATACAAGCGGCAAGTCCGCCTCGAGTATGCCTTTCGTTGGCGACATTCCGCATGCTAGGGTAGCATACATTTACTTTGCAATAAGGTACGATCTTGTGAAACAATGCCGCTCGATTGTGACAATGGTATTCAATCATAATTATGAAAAAACTTTCTCTCGGGCTGTAGCTTTCTCGTTCTTAGACCTTTTATAGTCAGTATTCAAGAGCAGTGGAAATTATGCATTTGATGCGTCTATGATGACGTCATGACAACATGAAGTTTTATTCTTAAAATCCTTGAAACGTCTCAGCATAATGCTTAGCATAAGCAGTGCACCGACTCGAGATTAAGTACTCTAATTTTTTGTGCCAGGTAAATGTGTTTTGCATCAGCGAGTCCACGTTATGGTATAATTGTTTTACCTGTTGGCTAAGTCCATGGCTTACACCCGCCATTCCAGTGGCCTAAACAAACCCACAAATCTAAATATTTCTTAGGGTTGACCATCAGCTAACTTTTAATATCTGTGCTACCGCTTTTTCCATGAATTCGTAGGACAGGCCCCATATTTATAAATGTGCGACAGCGGGGATCAAACTCGCGCACCTACGTGTCTCCTCCGATCGAAAGGCCCAAGCGAATGCGCCAAGCCACCGAGCTTGACAAAAGCGTCTCATCTCGCTAAATACGTTCAAGCTTACGAATTCCCTTGCTTTCTAACAGAAATGACCTAGACAGAAAAGTCCGAATCGTAGACCCCGTGGCATCAGCGTTGCAATACGGTTTATAACAGGATGGATTTCTAAAATATTAGAATATTGTACCATATATTGTGTTTATATGTGGCTTATGTAGCTCATAAGTGGTATCTCTGGTTTATTATTAGATTCCGTACATTATATTCATACCAATTCTCCCTATTACAACGGTTTGCAGTACAGCGGACGGTTAATCAAAGCTGTAGTCACTTCTCTAAGTATTGTTTGTAGAAACCCGTCTTTTCTTTTAATACTTTCAATCAGTTCAAGTCTGGTGTTGAACCATTAGGTGTTCAACTACGCCTTTTTACTTTACATTCATTGTGTTTGAATAATATAATTCTCCGAGCTTTCCCGCAAAAGGACTTTCCCGCCTATTTCCCAACGCCTCCAAAAAGGGGGCTGGTCTAAATCTACTGCATCTGAAACGGGACACGTGTTACAATATTTGACACAGCCTCAATTTTAATAAAATTGTGGCTATGTTGTTTTGTTTACCGTTTCTACGACAGTTTACTTACTAACCGGTCTTTGGCTAGGCCTAAATGCAACATCGAGCATATCTTACACTCAATATTTTTGCAGTCAGTCAGTATGAGGTACAGCATCCAAACATTTAATATATTGCGTCTAAATCTACTGCATCTGAAAAAGGACATACGCTTTACAATATTTGGAACAGCCTCAATTTTAATAAAATTGTGTCTATGTTGTTCTGTTTACCGTTTCTACGACAGTTTACTTACTGACCGGCCTTTGGCTAGGCCTAAATGCTACATCTAGCATATCTTGCACTCAATATTTTTGTAGTCAGTCAGTATGACGTACAGCATCAAATGTGACCAATAGCGAGGTCTACTTGTTATACAACTTTATCTTTTTACCATATCTCAATATCTTCTCCATTTCCTATCAAATTAAGTTTTTCTAGTTGTAAATTTGAATTAATTTGTGATTATGTATTCAAAGTGTTTACCATTCAGGATGTGGCTAGTGGTTGTTAATGATGAGTGTCCGACTGGATACCCACACAAATGCACAGATATTCTATAGCAATATAGAAAATGTCTAAAAGTTGCACTCGGGTGTCATGGTGTTTGTCTGCCTGTCATCCGTGAAAGCTTGTTTGTATAAAGGATTCCATTTTTTTAAGCAAAATCCACTTGGCGACGGCTGTATATAAAGTCTTTAAGATGAATAATGATCGATTGTTGCCGTTTACTTTCATGCATCGCGTTTGCTAGCTGCGCTGAATAAGTCATCGAGCATGTATTGTGTACTTGGATATGCGGATCCGTTGGTATTTTATCGAACGGCTTACAGTTTGACAACGAGGAAGTCGTTGAAGCAGACTACGAGGCGCTTGCAGCCTTCGACATAGATTTGATTTGCTTGCAGAATATTGAGTTTGCAATCTGTTTCCAAGATGACGCCTTTGTGATTCGAAATGTTTCGTTCCCTGTAAACATCTTCCTCACTACTAGCGCATGATTCCCTGGGTTTCTTGAAGTTTTTCTTCTAAAAATTTTCTTCTAAAAATATAGGAGACGGTACTCTTTAAGGAAAGATGGATAAAACGAGGTGTTGAGGCTTGATAGGATTTTAAAAGCGTGAAAGGCTCGTTTACATCTATGTTAGAATGTGTAAATTTCGTAAAAAATACCGGTAAGTAGCGATTAAAAGTATACTGCGACTTCATATATTCATGACCACTTTTACCTGTTGCAAAACAGAGTTCATCTAGTCAACAAAAGCCGTTGCAGCGAAATACGATATATTAACTTAGTTAAATTTTGATTCAATATATCATATGACCGCTATAACAGCCATACGAGCCTAACTTGCCTAATCTTTCGCGTTGCTGGTGTACGCAACGGCTATACGAGATGAAGCTTTTACCTGAAATCTAAAAAGCACGGTACGCAGTAACTACGTATCCGGAACCAAAAAATGGAGGAAACTCCAAAATCTATCATAACTTAGTTGCAGAATGTAACGCTATTACTTTTAAGGAAACTGAAGGAGAACAGCAGAGGCATACTAGTAACTGTGTAAACATGAGCGTTGTTAAACCTCACTGTAGGGATTCACATTTGTCTTGCCTGGCAGCTGTCGTCCCTAAATTCAAAGACCCGCACGATAGACACTCGTTCTAACAGTATCTTTCTTTACGAAATTGACTCACACAATCATATGCATACAAATTAAGCGCCAAAAGGAAATTCATTCTTTTCAAGCTGAGCTTCGAAGTCTGCCAATTTTGTGTGCCACGCTGATTTTGCATAGTACGGAATTTTCAGAAGCCAGAACGTTTTTTTCTTCGCCAGGGTTTTCCATCATGTTCAAGGTATTATACTATAGCAGTTAGCAAGTAGTACATGCTTTTTGTTGGTACCTGCTGTAAATAATGACAGACTTTAGATAGAATTACCGAAATAACCGATGTCAAATCACCAAACCTTAGATACGCACTCAAATTTACTTTGACGCAACCAAACATTTCATGTATCAAAACGACAATAGTACGGCATCTGCAAGATGTAGTTCAACTCTAAATTAAACGGCCTTGTGCATTGTGCATTGATTGATGCAAAAGATTACGTACCTAACCCATATGACGTTCTCAGTGAGCATAACTTTTATGTGTCCGTTTTCAATTACTGCCGTCATTCCCCAGATAACAGTAAGAAAAAACGAGATCCATTGCTGCTATTACTACTTTTAATTTGCTGCGATGATGGACAGTGCAATTATGCGCACTTAGTATCTGCGAGTCATAGATTGTTAGTTCTTATTCTGTCAATATTCGCATTATAAAGACAGGCCGAGCATGGCTTTATCGGGCAGCTGCGAATGCACGGTGCATTTATGATCAATTAATATGCATAAGGATAAAATTGTCGCTAAACCAAATATACAAGGTAATTAACAACATAACTTATTTTTACGACAATAATATTTTTGCCTCTCCTGCAAAATTTCTTTGCTGAAGAAAGTGAACGAAACTCGTGAAGTAGTGAGCGTCAAACCGCCGGGAAGCGATACGCAAGAGCACACAATGTGGATAACTCAAGTAACCTCATGGTGTCTCATGTAGACTCCGTTTAGCGTTTATTGAAAATGATTCGGGTAGCGTCTTTCTAGAAAATCTTCCGTCTCTGAAAAATCATTTTATATCCATTCCCCCAAACTACTATTGCATAGTATAAAAGCGGTAGCAGAAATTATTTTTAGACGAGTATCAGGGCTCTCACGGGAATTACAATCTCTTTGAGATGACGTAACATGTGCCCACCACATGTCATTTGTGCAAGAGAGATTGCAGGTGATGGTGTTATGTAAGATTTGCTTGTAGCATGAGGCCGAAACATTTTATCCATTTCGCCCACGGCGTAGATATGCCACAGATATGTACAGAATCAATCTCCCTTTTGACGCTGATATAAAAAAGAACTCACATCGTATTAGAATCGACTACCAGCCAGGATTTGTAATGAATGACGTCCAGAGTAAATATGCATGTGGCTACAACACGTGTTTACAAATAGAGCTCATCTCACAAATATATAAATATGGTGTGGTAAAGACTGTTGCATATATGAGCAGCATACCGTCATTGACACTAACTGCGATACCTTTTTAGCATCAACCGTTGCTTTCGCAACATTTACATGCAGATCCCCAAAAAAATTTATTCTTTGTATATCCCAAAACCGTTTCGATCGATATAAGAATTTCGACACAGATTCAAACAAATAAAAAACAGCTTTTTGCAGTAAAATAATTACAGTAAAATAAACTAAAATTGCAGTAAAATACTGCAATAAAAAGAGTTATTACCCCTCTAATAAGGTGACAATTAAACAAGAAAGTTGGTGTCTTATATACCCTTGTATTTCCTAATGGGTAAAAATTGGGGACACAAATCATACTTTTTCAAAGGCCTTCAAAGTCATTATAAGAGTATGTAGTATGTATGAGGGTATGACACTATGTAGTCAAATAATGATGGTTCTCAAAAAGCCGATGATAGTAAAAGCAGAAAGTAAAATATGAGACTGTTGCAATGATCCCGCGTAAATGAGCATTCTATTTCAGCACACTTTGTTCAACGTAGGCATTATCTTTAGCTAACCTTCACTGTTTTTCAAAGTCCGTTTTTCAGGAAAAATCAAATCATTCTAACGTCTGCAGAAAAGTATGTTCATCAAAGATTTATAAAATGTATTTCTTCGTGTATTGCTTCTGTAAATATTATGATGCTAAGTGTGCGCAAAAACGTTCGTTTCGACAATGAGTCAAAGACACTCATTGACCCTTGCATATATATATATATATATATATTTATATATATATATATGCAAGAGTCTTATATATTTCTAAATTCTGCATGTGGATTAGGAAGCTAGTTATTTTCCCTGCTGTATGGTAACTATGTTGTGATCCCAAAATATGGAAATAGTTTTTCACTTATCGTGCTTAAACATTTTAACAGAATTTGTGACGCATTCTGTTGGTCTTACTGCTCAGGCTAAACTTAAACAGAATTAAGCGCCTATAAAAGTTTACTTCTTTCATGAAATCGAACTAAATTAGATATCGATGCTATAATTACGGTACACGACTGTTCATGAGAAATATATTCTTGCACCTGCCATTATCGGAATCTATACAATATGTAACCTTGACTGTAACGATGCATGCTCGAGTATTATGAGGCGCCATTAAGAACACAAGTTACAAAGTCAAAGCTGGCGTAAATTAGCGTGATTCCGTTTAGACCAATTATTGTACCCATACTTTCACATTAGTCTTGGGTAGACAATTGCCTGAGTATATACTAATTCCAGAATTGTTCGAGCTATCGTGTCGACCGGCTTTTCCTCTATCATGAGGCATCGCATATAAATCTATCGCATATAAACGGCATTGAAGCGTGCCAGAGGGATAATCCCTGAAAGTCATAAGCTACAATCGGGAGCTTCATCGCACGTGTAGCCAGCATGATTAGGATCGATAGATAAATTGGGTAGTTCATATCCAGAACACGAGACATCCAGAACACGAATGCACAAATATTAACGAGTACGGCTATTATGAAATGGAACTTCACTACATTTTATTATTATAAAGATGCATTTTATTGGTGACATACTATGTGCATATTATACAGTGTATTTGTACATTTTTATATATATATATATATATATATA
>MNPL01001291.1:0-10742 GCA_002081605.1 Tropilaelaps mercedesae | reverse complement strand
CGCCAAAGGGCTTCCCAGATGTTTCTTATTAACCTCATCGATTGCAAAACTCCACACCGCCGCCCCTTCTGCTCTCAGTTGAGTGGGGGAGGCCGGGTGGAGGCTTATGGGGGCCTCATGGTAGGAGTAATGCGACGAAGTTGCTTAGAGGAGAAGGAGCAGCAGGAGCAGGAGGAGGCATTCGCCTTGAGCGGCGCGTAGCCGCTCCGGGAACTAGGCTGCACATAACACTCGGCTCCCTGCCGCCGCCGCCGCCGCCCCTGCCGCCGCCCCCGCCGCCGTCTTCCTCCCTCCAACCTATCGAAGACGCTGGCAGTATACGTGGCGTATCAACGAGATGCGAAAGTTTTGCGTTGGGACAGGACGAGAAAGAGATATAGACATCGAAGACCGACAGAGGCGACTACTGCCAAAGGGATAACATCGGAGAAGGGAACAGACACACGGAAAAAGCGCCCTGAGAGCTGTCGTTGCTGGGTTTCGGGTCGAAGGAAGCCGTCTAAAAGGAACGCTCTAAAAGCCGAGTCTCGAGAGGACCATGATTTCGTCGTTTCGAAGAAGAGCCATTTAAGGAGTTTGTTTGGCGACACCTGGCGACCACCGAAGAGAGGAGGTGAGGGAGCGAGACGAAGCGAGGAAGGTACTTGATTTTAAAAGGCGTCGAGCGTCGTTTCGATGTGGATTACGGCTGATGTGTAAAAAAACTCATACGTCCACACCAGTTCGAACACGAAGAGAAGAACAATGGCAAGAAAGTAGACTTCAGCAGTCCGAGGTAAAGCTGTTCGCGCTGTGGCAAAAGTCGCGGGAATTTGATCTGAAGCGCAGCGTGGCAGAAATCCTGGGGACAAAATGGTATCGTTTATTTGCTCGGTGGAAAAACTAGTAAGTTATGCTCATGCGACGTTTCCCGGACGGTGTTCATCACGGCCGTGAACGCGTTCCTCTAATGCTCCTAAATCAGTTTGAGGGAATGCGCCTAAAAGTAACTAACCTTCACCGACCCTAACAACCCTCGGGGGCGGAGGAACAAGGCAACGTCAATAGGTGGAAAGGTTTGTTCGATCCTTCCAGACCTCTAATTTACGACCTCACATGTCGAAATCACTGCTGATTTTTGTTTTCGTTGCTACAGGCGTGTTGGTTGCCACCTAGGTCTAGGGAACGAACCTGATGCCCGTCGGAGTTAGCACAGAAATATTCATGAGACGAGAAAACAAAAACAACAAAGCAAAAACCCATTTAAATAGGCGTGCGTGCGTGCAACCGGTGTTGTGGCTTTTAGCCATTCGGCATTTTTGGTTTTTTTTTTCGTTTAGTGCTGGCGGCCACGTGGGCGCGACCACAGCGAGGCCTTCGCCACCTTTTCTGGCGGGGCCGTCCTTTTCCGTCGCGGCGCTCGTGGTCCTGGCCGCGATTGGCGTATAACATCCGGGCGGGCCCGGTCGACAAAGGCAGGCCCTCATCGCATGGCTCCTCCCGTCGACCTGTGTCGGCTGACTCCTCCGTTGCTGCTGGTTCGGCCTTCGGCATCCCTCATCTCGGGGCCCCGGTCGCAGTTCAGCCGACCCCGCCCGGCCCGCGGCCGCGTCGACCGAGTCGCGTTGAAGTCGCATCTGGGCGGCGCTTGTCCACCTGAGGCTCCCCCTCACCAGCGCCACCAGACTCTCAACTGTTGCTTCACTCCACAGGGGTAGCGCTCCGGCTCTCCGAGAGCGAATATCCGAACTCAGGAGAACGGAGGAGGTGCTCCTGAACTCCTCGCCCTCCTCGCCCTCGAATCGACCCTCTCCCACAGGGCCGAGTCCTGAGCCTATAAAGGCAGGCGGACGTAGCCGCGCACGCTCGTGCAACGTGTACTCAACTAGGCGGACTCGCCATGCACGACGCGTGACCCCCGTACGACCACCGTCGTCAACCCACAACAACCACCGCCACCACCACTACTACAACTACTACTGCTACTCCTACTTCTTCTGCCATTTCGTCTGTCATCCTTCTGTCTGTACCAGTACCAGTACCAGTAGTAGTAGTTCGCTAAAATAGTTCACTACTCCGACCTGTGTCGGTCTGTGTCTATAACAACCGTCGTTGTGTGTGTGCGTGTGTGTGTACGAGTGCATGTGTGCCCCTCCGCGAACTACACTTCTGCCACTACTACTTCGACAACTACTCGTAGAACGACGACGACGACGACGACGACGACAACAGCGGCGGCAGCAACAACATCAGCCACAAAGTTGTTGCGAAATTTCCCTCCTGGCGACATCACATCGACGTCGACCTCGAGCGACGCTCGCCAAGGAAAAGCTCGACTATAGAAATACTCTGGCACGGTATCTTCTGCCGGAAGTGGTGTGGTGATTTGTTGTTGTTGTCGTTGTCGTTGTTGCTGTTGTTGTTGTTGTTGTTGCTCGAGTGGTGCTAGATCCGTCGTCGTTGTTGTCGTTGTTGTTGTTGTTGTCAGCAGCAGCCGGTTCCCTCGTTTGGCTGCTGAAAGCGCTGGCGCTCTCGTTGTGGTGACCTTCGTCAGCCGCCTTCAGGGAAGGGTCATCATCTACCAACGATGCCGCGCTGCTACCTACTCAAGAAGAAGGCGGCCGCTCTGCAGCTCAAAGGCCAGAGCCCCGAGGGGGCCGAGTACATCGTCGAAGAACCACCGTCGCCACCATCGGCCGATGACGCGGACGAAATACGGCCAGAAGATCGTCACAGTAAGTGTCTCCGTTCATCGACAAACGCGTTAGCGGGTAGTAGAGACGTGGGTATGACGACCTCCGAAGACCCAACAAACACTACTACTACAGTCTTCACCTAGATCTGCGATTAGCGCGCAGAAACATGAGCGGGAAGAACGATTAGAGTTGGCCGTCTTCGGCGTTGTTGACATCAGCGGACAAGGCGACGATTTTCGCTCGTCTCGTAGTGAAGTTAGCGATCGATCACCCAATGGTAAGACTGTTGCTCGATACGTTTGCATTGTTGGTCGCCATTTTGAAGCGCGACGACTGTACGCGCTCGTTGCAGCGACGCTAGCGAGCGTCAGCTGTCGTGCAGCTGACGAACAACAAACACATCGGGAAGTGACACCTCGATTGACAGAGACTCGTGCGATTTCGTTTCGACGCGCTCAGACGGTTGAGGTGAACTTCCAGCGCTAGGGTCAAGGCGCTCGCCGAAGTGCGCTCGCCGAAGTGCGCACGCTCAACGCTCAGCTCTTAGCTCGATAGCAGATGTTGTCGAAATCGGCACTCGGACGCGGTGCAGTTCTTCATCCGCGTCCCGCTAGTCCGTATACGATAATTACTAGACTTAATTGCGCATCTTAAACGACACTCGAACACGCACGCCGGCAACTTCAGATCTTTAGCTCGTGGGAGTCCTCCGTCCGTGCTTCGCTAGAGTTTGATTAATTAGCTGGATTGCGCACAATGTTCGTGATCTCATCTGGTTTTTTCCTCGACCGACCGCTTTGGCTTTTGGACTGTGAGAACAGATCGAGTTGAGCGAACTAGCGAGAGAGAGAGAGAGAACTAGCGAGAGAACTAGCGAGAGAAAATGTGATGTTACAATCAATGCGACAGAGCTCGATGCCGAAGTGTGCACGAACAGTGCAGGACAGAACTGCAACGACGCGCTGTTGTCCTGGAAACTGGCTCGCGCTCACCTCGGGCGGGCGCCGGGTCCCGCGCCAGCACTCAAAAATCAACTAACAACATCAAAAGTCAGTCGCGATCCGAGCAGGTAGATCTACCTCTCTTATCGAGATCGAGATAAGACACGATGTAGACAGAAAAGGCCGCTGTCTTCTGCGAACAGCAACACCAGCGATACTCGGCCAGGACTCATGTCCTGCGCGAGGAGAGAGGCCGCGGGGAGATGGTGGGCACCCACCTACTCCAGATACCAGACCCAGAGTGGTGTTGGGCCAACTTCAGACTTCGTAGGCGATCGGCGGCGGCGGCGGCGGTGGCGGTGGCGGTGATCAAAAGATGGCCACTCGCTCTTCCCCACTGGGCGCTACTGATTCAGTCATCTTCTTTGTTTGCCTGAACAGTTACATCGGACGCCGCTTCGTGAACTCGCTGGCTAATTTTGCAGAAATCCGATCTCTGCGGAGGGAGAAAATCAACTTAGACACGCCGTACTCGAGTGTGTAGACCCTGCGGCTATGGGAACACAACTCGACGCCCGCGGAGATACGCGCACTTAACAATGGCTGACTGGGGGGTGCGCGCGCGCGGGGGGGTATACGTGTCGGCTGACGACGACGACGACGACACCCCCTTCTTCCGCGACCACAGGCCGAAGTCGTGCGCTAACTCGCGGTCGAACTCGACAAGAGGAACCTCTGACGAGTGCCACTGACGACGAAATGCCGCACTCGAGCGTCGACGCTGTGCGCGACAGTGACGTCGACTTCGCTGTCTCGTGCGCTATCGACGACGACCAGTGGACGCGCTCCGTCGTCGTCGATATAGCAGCTGGCGAAGTCGGCTGATGTCTGTCATCTGAAGTTAAGCTGCTTTATCATGCGAGGAACATATTGAGAGAAAGCGAGAGAGATGTAACCGTGATTCGACGTGTCCGTTTCCCCCCCACGCCACTCCTGAGTTTTGTCTCGACGAATATCTCGACACACCACGACACGCACATTGTGCATGCGTGCCGATAGAGCTCACTCAAGCCACGACACACGTCACGCGGCTCAGCGCTCCGGACCGACGGGGGGTGCGTGTGTGTGTGTGTGTGTGTGCGCGCACGGCAGTGGTCGGGAGGCGGGAGCTGGGCTGACGATGACCACTTTTAGCCACTCGTATAGCGACTTGTATAATAGTTATATATTGGCACGGAGCAGGACACTAAGGCCTTCATTGGCACGGAGCAGGACACTAAGGCCTTCCCCCATAAAGCGATCGGACAGCAGCCGTAACACGGCCCAGGGCGATGTCGACCCTCGAACTAATCCCTCAAATCGCCATTGAATAGCCAATAGGCAAACCAATAGCTGGCGATAAATCCCAACTCTTCGTGCTCTTCATAGGCCGTAGGCCACGGCTACACGAAACCGACGCCGACCATCTCGTTGGCGGTCGCCGAGAGCAAACATTCGACATGACGACCACGACGTGCGGTCGCCTCTCCTTGTCGGAGTCTTCCCTGTATCGTCCTTCGCTGCAGCGGCCCGCAGGTCCTCGCGGTCACTCGCGACGGCGGAATGCCGAAACGTCCAGAACAGCCGCCCGACCTAGCGCTAGGACCGATGTTCCTGCGGCATAATCATGTACTGCGTGCGCCCGTACCGGTCGGTCGTCCATCCATCGCACGAATGAACGAATCGTAGACGATTCGCTCCCGGTGACGATGGTGTCAGACTTAATGGCTAATTGAGACATGGAACACTCAGCAACACTGCGTGCGACCCAGTGACATGAGACGGCTTGCGCTTGTCCTACTCTGGCCTGGCTGGCCCCCCCTCAACGGCACGCGGACTAGTTCGCTCGCTCGCTCGCAGATCGCCCCTGGGATAGGTTAGGTAGGATAGGAGGATACGATAGGCTGGTTTCGAGTTACGGGAGGGTGCGGCGCACCTTTTTCATATGGGGAATATCGTCCAATGCAAACGGGCATATAACAACTGTACAAGGGGGCAACCGATGGGGGCCTTGATGTGTGCATTTGTGAAGGAAAAGGGTAGAAGGTTGTATGTACATTTGCTCGTGACGAGGCGCACGACGATAACGACGAAATACACCGCCTAGTCGATATGGATTTGCTGCCTAGATACATGTCCGCGTAGGTAGGTGGGTAGGTGGGTAGGTGGCGCACACATGATGCGTTCATGCTAATGTGCGCTATGGACCTCTCCAAAAGAACTAACTGTTGCCGAGGGATTGGATCGTAAAGATAAAAGTGTCCGTTACATCCATATCGGAAATCAGCCTGCGAATTATCTCATCCACACACACACACACACACACACACACACACACACACACACACACACATGTATGAGACCATGGGAATTTACGTGTATGCGTCCTTGCACATATGTCGCAAACATGAGCTATGAATGTAGAGTGTTAGCAGCAGAGCGCGACGCCAAGATGGCGGCGCATGAAGACTCATTCCGTGAGCGTCGTCGAGCGTTGCTGTTGTTCAGCTAATACGATGAGGATTATGGAACATATTGCAACAATTCGCTCTGTTCGATTGTTTCTTCGCTCAGCCTAGCCTGACACACGTGCCAGAGTGAGTTTAAGGACGCGAGTCTTGGTCTCCTCCAGTTGTCAACAGTGACTAGAGGAGAACAAGGCGATCGCGACTGTGGCAAACAGCTTCTCGCTTAACCTGGGGCTGCATGACGCTAGGCCAGTGAAGACAGGGTAACGGCACTAAGTGCAAGTGATGCGTGCGTGCGTGCGTGCGTGCGTGCATGCGCTCTTTCGGCGGGGAGTGGTGAGGTACGCTAGTGAGGGACGGCCAAGTGGGTGGGGAGGAAATTGTATCTCTGCGCAGAGTTCCAAGGGCGACTTCGCAGCAGGAGTCTGCCCTCGGGCTACTGGGCGCAGACCCACCGCGACAAGGGAAAGGTTAGCTGAAAGCTACCCCCAAATCCCATCGCCACGAGAAGCTGAGTCAGTAGCCAGGAGTACCTTTCTAATATCTTCCTTTCTCTCTTTCTCTCGTGTGTGTGTGTGTGTGTGTTTGTGTCCTTACCTACTGTTCACCGAACGCTATGCCACTCAGTTAGCAATAACTACATTATTTTGCATGCACTTCAACTAGCCTATACACTTCATCGTTCTTACACGTCGCCCCCTACACTTCACCCATTTTTTCATGAAGACATCATGAAGAAATGTGTACATTATTCACAGCACTGGGACGTAGTTCGTGTGCACGAAATCGTAGACGCATCGTAGACACGCTAAGCCTGAGGCACTTGTGACACGTTAATAACCAAAAAAAAAAAAACACTATGAACGCAGAGGTCGAAGGTGGTACGCGTTCGTCGTTCGCAGTGACTCAGTCTCGCGTCACTCGCTCGGCTGCATGAATTCGTTGTCATACGCGTACGAATTAGACAAATTCGACCAGTGAACGCTGTCCAGGCCATCCATCCGGATAACGTTTACCGGTGGACCGAAAAAAAGCCGCCTGCATAACTGCAAGAGTGCGAGCGGGAGTGGACATTTTCTAAATACTGCTCGGACCATGTCCAAGGGATCCTTGGATACGACGCCTGTCTTGCAGGCGTTGTATGAGCTAGGCAATGAGATACATGCCATAGTCGTTGTCGGAACGGAACAGGAGGTCACAGGCGTGGGAGGACGAGGGACAGACTCCCCCTGGCCGGACGGGGGAGACGGCTGAGGCGAGGTCGTCTCATGAATAATCGGGTTGAGTGTGCCGAAACTCGTATCACTCGGGGTTTAGCAACAGCCGACGCGACGCTCCATCTTGCGCGATCGGCCTGATCTTATGGTATGCGCGGCCACGACTCCCTCAGCATGTCGAAATCTGCTTCGAGAAGACATCGGCAAGGTGTTCGGCTCCTGCCATTCGCCCTCCTGCAATTGTCGTGCTCGTCGTCCTGTTAGCCTGTGTGTGTGTTCCTTTCCTTCGTAGAGCGATTACAACGCGAGTCCTTCCGGAGGAGGCGCTCGACGCAGGCCTCCAAGCGGCATCTCGAGAACTCGATGAGTCCACGCCGAATTCGTTCGCGGTTTCGCGCAGGACGGCACGCGAACAGTGAACAGAATCGGGGCCGCGGAGAAGAATCGAGGTCGTTTTTCGGCCGTAGCAGAATCTGCCGGCCACAATATTCTCAGCGATTAACAGAAATTGCCAAAGGGTGTGGCTGGAAGAGCTCGTGGCTGCTCGAAAACGAGGCCAGGCCGAACAAGAGAAGACACCCATCAGATAAAGAGATACCGAGAGAGAGAACCGGCAGAGTCCTGCAGCAGCTGATCCATCGCTTCGTTCTTTTTGCCTCCAGGCTCACAAACCAGGTCGACCAGACGAGAGAGACTGGTAGAGAAAAAATGTCGAACGTTTGCGAACATTGTTCGGTCGCGCAAGTCTGGCAGAAGCCACATACACAAAGCGAACGAACAGAAAGACAGGGGCGGAAATTTAAAAACTCTAAATATCTTCACTATGGCAAGAGGCCGAAGGACGCGGCCAAGGGTGCGGATTGGAGAAAGCACTGAAATTGACATCAAGAACAAAGAAGGAAAACTCTTGCACTCCTGCACAATATCGACACAAACACGCCCCCCCCCTCTCTCTCTCTCTCTGACTGACACTCTCTCTCTCTCTTTCTCTCGGTACGTGACTGTCCTATGGGTGCATTCATGTAAACTAGGCCCATGACCACTCCATAGCCGCATCGACACTCTATGGCGAGCTAACGTTTAACTGAGCAGTTCGGCTCAGGGCGAAAGCTTTTTTGTCGGTGCGCGCAGTTCCTATGCGGACAGCTCCTTCCTCGGTGGCGGTAGCAGCAGCAGCAGCGGCTATGTCAGGCGTTCGGACATCGGATCTCCGTTTCAGAACGACGCGAAATCTGGCTCGCGATGATGATGATTGCTTATTGTTGTTGTTCGTCGCTTGGCCTGGCCTGGCCTGGCCCCCGAATCTCGAAAACGCCAGATGGGCCAGCTTAGGCCACCGACGTTCTGTAAACACGCCAACCTGCGCCAGACGAAATAGACAGCAACAGTAATCCGTTTACGATGATCTTCATGACAATTTAATTAACGGATATTTCGGCCAGCCGAGCCCCGTTACTGTACCCGATCGAGTCGGAGGCGACTCGTGAAAGTTTGATCCCAAACAAAACAAAACTAAGAATAACACGGGATGAGCTCGGAAATCTCTCGCTCTCATTTTCAACATAGTCTCTTTCTATCTCCTCGTTCTTCCCCCTCCTCTCGCTCTCTCTCTCTCTCGTTTCCTTTTTTCTTCACTCCCGCTCCCTCTCTCGGTCTCGCCTCCTCCTCCTCCTCCTCCTCGTTGAATTTTTCCCTCGACTCGAGACGGCTCACTATTAGGTTTAATTCGATTCGTTTCTAAGTGGAAATATTAAATATTACCCGTCAAAAAAGTGTCCTTTTTCGTCGAGCGAAGCCAGGAGATTAGGCCGACGACAGGAGAGTAGGTCACATCGTCGGCACGTATTAAAAATAGTATTAAGGCTCCTGTTGAACTCCTGCGAACTCCTGTCAGCGGTAACAAAAGTACGGACGTAGCTGAGAAGTGTTTTTCTTGTGGGTCGCTCCATTGGCCGAAGGAGGAGGAGTTGTAGCGAGAAAAGAAGATCAAGCGAAGACACAAGAGGACAAACTGTCAGCCTCGCCGTGTTTGTCTTCGTAGTCCGGACGTAGCAGCGCTGCCCTAGACAAGGCTCAGGCCAAATCAGGTTCAGACACATTCGAAACCGAGATGAAGTTAAGAAAAACAAGAAAAAACAAAAAAAAAAAACAACACAAAAGCTCTATGACATTTCCGTGACATTAAATGTCGACGCCGAGCTAACGTAGTAGCAACCTGGGCGGAACGATGAAGTTCATGAGGCGCTTTTTCTGCTGGCCTGAAGCCATGTCCGTAGGTGAAGTGCGCTTTTGTGCGCTGCATCTTCGCCAAAAATTCACAGATCGACCGATTTCGAGCGCGTTCACTCCGGCGAAGGCCACGCGTCGCCAAGTGAGATGATTATATTCGATTATGGCCGCGTATATGGCCGTTCGTACGACTCAAGTAGAGCATATCGAGAGGCAGCGCTCGAGCGACGCGACGTCATGCGTGGTTACAGGTAGATGACGCGGACGACGTTGCCCACGGGCGCAACAGAGGGTGAAGCCACGTACAATTGCGCTTCTGGCCGGAGCGGCTTCGCGAGCTGCGCCGTAGTCGTTCATCGATCATTGCCGGCCGAGGGACACGGCCAACTCGAGCGGGGGCGGCGGCGGCGGCGGCGGCGGCGGCGTCACTGTGGGGGACGTTGACAACGTTTTTGAAGCGGCGGCGGGGGCGGCGGCGGGGGCGGCGGCCACTGTTGTGGACAACGGCGACGGCCTTGCGGTGTTGTCTCTCGCCGGTCGAAATCTCTGAGGGCGTCAACAGAGGCCATTCGGCATGGGACAATAATGACGCGTCATCGAAGCAGACGGACATTAGTTGCGCTCGGTGGCGCGTTACCTTCTAGCGTAGCTTTGGCTGACGGTTCGCGCGAAAGACGACGCCCGACCAAATGACGGGGGCAGACGTCGGGCAACGCCACTACTACCTGTTATAGTATTTTGGCATCATCCCTCCGTGACAGCCCCCCAGACTAACGTAACTATGTCTACCCCATCGGTGAAGGACAGAGACCGAGAGAGAGGTCTCGTGGCGCCTGTTGGGCCGGGGGGGGCCGCCGTGATCGTGTCCCTCAGCGAAGCACAGACGTCCCGGGGGTTCGACACCGCCTGACCAATAATCGCCTGATGACCCAGTTGGGAGGAGGGAGTCGACAAGTGACGAGTTCTTCTGCCACTCCGCTGAAGTCTAGCTGAAGCCCAGGTGTGCGTCGCGCTCGACGGTGACAGAAGACGCGCGCGTGCCGGCTAGAAGCGTCATCCCGACGTCGTGCACTTGGCCGTCTTCGGAGATCCCCGAACGGGTGAACCGATACGAGAAACTGCTGAGTTGCAAAGTTGCAGCTCTCTTCTATATATATATATATATATATATAT
>MNPL01001290.1:0-11580 GCA_002081605.1 Tropilaelaps mercedesae | reverse complement strand
CACACACACACACACACACACACACACACACACACACACACACACATACACACACACACACATACATACACACACACACACACAGACAGGTACTAGCCAGCGTCATCACGCCACGCTTATGGACGTCGATGGTGAGGTCCTGACGTCTGGTCCATTGTCGGCGTGGGGTTGCGTCTCAGACGTCGTCATCGTCGCTGATGTTGGGTCAGCGAAGAGAAATGCGTTTTATTTTTCGTTCTTGTCGCTGCTCACCGACGCGGCCCCAAACGGAGGTGGCGAAAGGTCATTGACCTCTGGACCCTCGGGTGGATCCGGCGCCAGGATTTGAAATTGGCTTCTTCT
Organism: Tropilaelaps mercedesae; assembly: GCA_002081605.1. Taxonomy (NCBI): domain Eukaryota; kingdom Metazoa; phylum Arthropoda; class Arachnida; order Mesostigmata; family Laelapidae; genus Tropilaelaps; species Tropilaelaps mercedesae. The sequence continues at coordinate 11,238 of MNPL01001290.1, read as the reverse complement.
CGTTCCGTTGTTGCTGGCGCCTTCGTTATTGCTGCTGCTGCTGCTGTTGCTGCTGTTGCTGCTGCTGTTGCTGTTGCTGCTGCTGCTGCTGCTGTTTCTACCGTTGCCGTTGGTAGAGCTGTCGCGTCTTAACGCGCAGCGGCCAACAATGTAGAGTTTGATGTCTGTACACCGAGCGTTTGCTCAATTCGTCGACGTCGTCGTCGTTTTGCATTTTCTACCGGTTCGTCGTTTCACCGGCGTCCGCCCATTCGCCTGCTACGTCTTCGTACGATCCTCACATGGGAGCCGCTGGACGGGTAGACGAATTCTACAGACGACAGCGACACCGGCGTGGCAGTGGCATCTGGCGCGGCCACCGCATCGACGCCTTCACACGGCCGAAGGCTTTGCCCCGGTCGTGTCGCGCGAATCTGTCAACGGGAGAAGGTAACCAAGATGGGGACATAGACAGGGAGGAGAATAGAAGGCTCGTCGGATTACTGGGCCTGGGTGACATTCAACGCAACTTCAGAGTTGATATGAACACATCGGGATGTCGATAAAGAGAGCGATCCACTGCCCCAGACGGGCATAGTTCTAGCGTAGGAACGGCAGAAAAACGAAACGTTCATGCTGACAGCAACGACGTTTTTGAGAACGACGACAATCGGCACGGAAACAGACGTTTTCTAGTTGGTTTCGTTGCCCCGTTAGGTCTGGCGCGTCGACAAGTGCCAAAATGCCAGTGGACCGGGGGCATACGTCCAAACGGACAGTAACAGACAGCCGAAGTCGACGATGCAGAAATATCTAAATGAATGCAAATAGCTAATAAATGAATAAGGCTAACCCTTAGTTGTTGTTGTTCGGCTGTGTTTCAGGTAAGTGAGGATGAGCCGACGCACATCGTACGAAACAATGACGTTTATTAGTGCGCGAATCAATAAAAGCTATACGAGGTACCACTGACTCCTCATTGAGGCGCGCTCTAAACATCAGCTGCTGACAAGACTCCGAAGTGCCGAACTGCCGAAGTAACGTTTCTGTTAGGAACAGAACGAAGGCATGAGCGTGGTGGGCGATGTTCTCATTTCGTTCATCTGGACATTATTTTTTGTTGTCGCTTTTCTAGTTAGTGGTGACGCACCCCACATCGTCAAGGATTTATATCTAGGCAGGCAGGCAGGCAGGCAGGCAACTGCGTAACAACGACCAGAGTGTCTGAGGTCAGACAACAACGCCGACAACAACAACAACAACAACAACAACAACAACAACAACAACAGCGCACTCGAGAGGCAGGCAGGTGATCCGGCACAATCGTAAAAGCAGCTGATCTACGACGAAATGTTGATCCGAAGGCTCGCGTGTCTCATCGGAGTGGCTACAACGAGAATGGTCCGAAGTCATGTCCGAATCCAGGACATGGCGACCCTATAAAGGACATTTGTTCCATCCATTGCATTGGCTTTTTCGGCTGCTGGTCAAAGCTGAGGAGGAACTGAGTCGTTTCGATGCTGTCTGCGCTGCATTCGTTAGCCTCATTCATATTTAACAGTCTGACCTGTGTCGACGCGAGCCTGTACTCCTGTTGAACAGGAGTTTGCAGTTGGCTGCACCCTTCGAGCAGTAGCGTGATTCACGCGTCGTTGTTGTTGTAGACGATTTCGCGTCGCGACAGCTGCTAGCGAGCGTTACGTGATTAGCATTTTACATGGACGCACAATCCCTTCTTGAGCTATAGCCGTTCTCCTCGGTTATGGACAGCATTTTCCTAATAGCTTCGAAAAAAAGTGATGCCCCTGCTAGCGAAAGTGCTCGCACCATCAACCAGCTCGAAGTAGTTTTCTTGGCTCGGTCGACAATGCCGCACCGACGAGCATCGCGTTTTCATCTGCACTCATTTCTTCTGCACACGTCCATGGAGTTCGGCTGGGACGCAACGTGAGCAATAAATGTTCATCACGCGTAATTAATTAGCAGCGAAATCTCGCCAGACGCAGCGAACTGGTGGTCGCTCGGGACGCTGGACGGACCGCCGAGTTCGGTCTGTCTTCGGCGAATATTGTGCAGATGCGATTCACAGGCCGATCGGCATTCAGATCAGAATCAGAGCAGTTGTGTGCATGTCTCTCGGATCTCGGCATGTGCACTTCGATCAGAGTCTTTCCGGAGTTTATCCACCTAGAATTGATTCTAGCCGACGAATCGTCGCCTGTCAGGACACGAAAAACGCCTCGAGCGTTTTCGTTGGCAAGCCTCGTCCCAATCGGTAATAATTCACCAATTCGAAGAGTCATAAATCGGTTCAACCAGAGCAGTCATAAATCGACGGGGACATAAATGTTACATGATACTGTGCCGACGTTCTCATCGCTCCGATTTTACGGCCTTGCTACTTCAGAACCAGGTCCGAGACACCAGTCAGCGACAGGTGGTGGAAAAAATGCAAGTGAACAAGAAAAAAAAAAAAAAAATAATAATAATAAAAACGACGAAGAAGAAGAAAAAAAAAACGAAACACAGACGCTGCAATATCATTTCATGGGAACATCGAAATAAAAACGTCGTCGGTGAAGGTTCATAATAAAGTGCCGTGTTGTTTACGGCGTTCGCTTACTCAAACGCTGAGCGTCTCTCGGTCGCTGCGGTTGTTGCGTGTCCGGACTATTCTCGTGACCATTTGCAAACGACAAATGCTAAAGGTGTGCTATTAAGTTCTAGTTTCATACTTTAGTAGCGAGTGGTCGAACACGACAATGGCGGGGGAAATTCTGCGGCATTGTTTTCGTCCTCTTGTGTCGTTTTTACGCGGCGTAGGTGCCCATTCGGCGACCGAATGCAAATGTCGCTTCGGAACTTCATACGAGGAATTGTGCGTTGGAAGGACGTGTCAAGTCGAAATGAGGAACACACTCCTCGTACACATTTCCGAGCATCGGCCGGCGCTAACGAGGGACCGGTCCACTCGTCGAGTGGCGACATGACCGACTCACCTGTGACCGTCTACTAGACCGTCTAAACGCATGTCAACTAGCGAATGCGACTCTTTTAATGATGATCAAAAAAACAAATCAAATTGTCTACATCGGCATTGAGTGCAACCCCAACGGGTGATGAATGGTGATTACGTTTGTTGCGAGCGCAAACGCCAAACTGGTAGAATTTTCAGGGAGCTTGACTGGTAGACGTAGACGTGCATCAGACCTGATGATCACCTGATCTGCTGCTACCTGATCACTTGACTAATAATGATAGTTTCGGTGAAGATGGAAGGTAGCATTAGGTTGTTTGTAGGACGCCGTTGACCGCCATGAAAAACGTTTATTCACACCACCGTCACCGTCTGTAGCGGAGACAGGCAAAATAAAACGATACGAAACAAGAGGCAAAAAACCATCGAATAAACGAGTGTTGCTGCACTTGTGGATCGTTATGCCGAGCGTCTTACGCAATTTACTCGGCAATTCTCTCACGGATTCGCGACGCGACTGAGTAAATAAGTCGACGACCAATGTGGAGTCCTGCACATGGGGTAAACGTACAGGCCACTGAATTGCGTGTTCTGTATTTGACGAAGAAACTACTCTGTATTCACGTCAGGTTGGTGGCTGGCGAATAAATCAATCAAGTACTCCCACGACGCCATTTGGCGTCGTCGGTTCCCCGCTAAAAAATGACGCACTCGAACATTTGTAATTAAACACCGTCAAGCGTCTACTGGTCGTTCTTTCTGTGCTCGTCTACCCCGTGTGACCGCTGGCGTCGTCACTCTGGTTTGAGCTTCTGCCGTGTTCTTCTATTCATTTGCGAGTGCCTACGTCGAATTTGCCGGCCATGCGCACGCTTGACCACGACGCGCGAGCGACGCGGCATTGTAGCTCCGTTTACACGCGCGGCCACGATTGTGTGTAGGCGGTGGGTTTCGGTGAGTTGTCTAACGCCGCCGGGGCCACCGCCATCGTCACCACCAGAATCGTCCAGGCTAGCAGGGCAAACGGCGGCTAAATTTCGACGTCGACGCTCCTTCCCCCGAGACGTCTGTGTCCGACGAAATGACGCGGATGCTTAGATGAATGAGCCGACGCCAGAATGAACTGCGCTTGTGCGTTTTTTGCTACGGTCACCGGTACCGACGCCGTCATCACAGACAGGACGGCTGCTCTGCAGCGAACTAACTACGGCTGGCGCCCTCAACGCGCGTCGTTGACATCACCGGAAGCTCTTTGTCGACAGACGTCGTTCTCACCGTCGACCGCCTCCCCTTTACCCACCTCTGCATCCTCTCGTTTCGTTATCGTTGTTTCGCGATTACTACGAGTCTGGCCATCGTCCTGCAGTGATTTTGGTGGACATCGTCGATTTGACGATTATCAACGTCGTCGTCGTCGTCGTCGTCATCATCATCGTGGACATCGGCAAAATGCTGCTGCCGCTGCTGTCGTTGCTGCTGCCGCTACTGTTGTTGCCGCTGCCGCTGCTGTTGTTGCTGCTGCTGCTGCTGTTGCGTCATGTGATCACCACTCGTCTATTCGATGAATTGTCACGGCCTTGGGGCTACTGTTAGGACAATTGCCCAGGCGGCTATTGACGGTGCTGAAGGCGATGGTTTTTTCGACCGATCATGATGATGATGATGATGATGATGATCTCTGTTGGTTATGCTAACAGACGTTACCATGATGGTTCGGGGTGTGGTCGAAAAACACCTGTCCAGTAGTGGCAACACGCGGTAGATTTGCAGTGTTGGACCCGTAATAATCAAATCGTTGTACAAAACACACACACACACACACACATCCCCAACACTCCACCAGGCTAGGTCAACATAGCGTTTCCTAATAACACTAAATAGGGAAATCGACATGCTTATAATGATTGCCGTCATGTTGATATCTTGTAATACAAAATGCAAGCGTAGAGATAATGTGGAGATGACTTCTAGCATTGCGTCACAGCGCGGAGTAGTTTGTGCGGTCCATGCGGTAGAATGTACTGATACAAAAAAACAAAAAAAAAACCAGCATCAAAGCCAGACACGCATATGTGATCGAAACGCACGCACACCGCCATAATGACAGTCGATTTTCCAGCGATGACGGAACCCAAACGAGCCCAACCATGACATTAGCGATACGACTATGGCAAATATCATTAATCCAAACGATTGCCGATGGTAACGGTGAGGGTACCTGCACAGCTGCAGCGTTGCTTAATCCTTAAGGCGATTAACTAACAGTGACGTTAGGGCCCAAGGAAACAAAACTATGTATCGATATTAAGACGCCTTTCGATTATGTACTTGTGAACTAACGTTAGTGGTCGGACACGTTGCGAACACGATTCAAGGAGAGAAGCTCGAACCGGTTTCGTTAAATCTCGAACCGCCATGACGGGAGTAGTTCGACTACGACAGTGCTCGGACGGCCTCTTCTGGTGTTTGTCAGGACAAATCAACAGGTGAAGCTTCGTCTAGCGCAGAACTGAGGTCGAGGCGTCGTCAATTCGAAGGGAAATAAATAGCAGGACTCGGACGAGAAATCCACATTGATCATCTTCTAGCGATTGACGCCGCACGATGCGAAGCGAGACATTGTTGCGAAACTGCGAAGGAGTCGGAAGTCGATCTTCTTCTGTGGCAGCTGTCGCTTTGTTGAGCTTCATCGGATTTTTTCTAGGCTTGACGAAGGGTGACGACAACCTCTGCAGATCATCGTTGACGTCAATCTGACAGTGGCGATGGCCGTTGCTGGTGGTCACTGGTGCAATATCGTAACAGGACGTTGTTTGTTAGAAATCTGTGCCAACTTTCTTGTCGATTCAAACGACGGACGGCTTAGCGGTGACACAGCCGCTTTTCGAGGCGCACAAATGACGAGGCAGAACGAGAAAAACTCTGGAAACGACTTCTTGGCTGCTCGTCGACGCAACGCCTTTCGAATTCGCGAGTTACAAACATGTGATGGCTACGTGAAGTGCGTATTCGAGCTCTACCACTCACGAACGTGGCAGGCGTCACGGTACCGAAACACGTCGCTGGCCATGGCACGCGCCGCGCAAAAGTAGTGCGCCATCTTGCGCACCAGACGTCACCGTACCTACCGACATGGGTGATCAGCTGGCGACACGAAGCGCAACGAGCTAGTGGCCTTCGATGACGCGTCTGCCGACACTCCAGTTATTGTTGATCATGTTCGACACTTCCTCGGCGTCCCCCGCTCAGTCGCTAACAGCCTGGGGCGACAACCCGCCGAAGCCGGACATCGGGAACGGGCTATGGCCTCGCGCCGGCCGTAGGCGCCATTGTCGTCAGCTATAACGCGGTTCATTAGGCGATTGTGGCCGCTTGGATGGCCCGATTCAGATGGGAGCTAATCTGGGAACGGTCAGGCGGCGGCGGCGGCGGCGGCGGCGGCGGCCAAATCAACGTCGGCCACAATGACGAGACGAATACGCCGAAGATAGAGAAGTAAGTCGAAGCATAAACGTGCGTGGATGTCTGCATTGTTACTTCGCCAATTCCCGTTCCCGGCTTGTTGCTCGCAACTGCCAGCGGCCGCTGACGCTATTCTAGCAACGTTATCGGCCGACGCTGTTCGAGTTACAGCGTTGCGTGTTGAATTTTGCTATGGTTCGGGGGTAACGGGATGGGTTGGAGGGTTGATTGCGGCGAACCGCTGCCGTCCAGCTGAGACGCGCCATACTGTCTGCGTTCGCTCTGCACTGCCGTTGTCCGCTGTTGTTGTAGCGTCCGCGCCAGCCGGTGGCCTGTCCCCTCTACTTGGGCCAGATCTGGGTCAAAAAAGGGGTTGCGCCAAGATCGGGGGGATAATGGGGGCGGGAGGAGGCTGTTGTTGTTGTAGGGGGTCGCGCGGAAGGTGAATGTGTGGCCGCGACAGAAAATAAGACTAATAATAATTACGGGAAAAGGGGGATAGTTGTCATAAAGCAGAAGAAGAAGACGACGAAGCAGAAGCTGCTGCTGCTGCTGACGAAAATGATGGCCGTAATAATACATTAGTTAGAATAGGGGGTGAAAATGAAAACTAGCGCCGTTGATGTGGTCGATTGGCGTGGCCCATTTATGCAGGGCCACTGGCCAGCGTAGCTGAGCTCCGTGTCGTCGTCGTCGGCACAGAGTGAGGTCAACGCGGGGCACGCCGGCAAGGTCTAAGGTGAACTGGATGGGGGGGTGCTTGAAGGCAGGGGAGGACGCTGTCATCAAAAACGATAATGCTTAATAGAGAACGGATGGAAACGAAATCATCAACGTCCAATGTATGATGAGCTAGTCTATGGATATATTGTTGTAGTTCAACAACAACCACGGCTGTTGCCGTGTGCTTTATTTCTGTTGTCGTTTGATTTGTTCAACTGAGTGAATTGGGTGCAAGCTTGAGCAATGTGAAAAACTTGCTATCCCATATCCATGCGATACAGGAAGAGTTGCAGGAAGAAGATGCGGTATGAAATTATGTTGATGAGTTGTCTGACATCTTGTTGTTTTTTTCTTACGCCGAACAAAGCTCGTGAACTGGCAGACGGAGGAACCCAGAGTCGAATAAGAGTTCTTTGTCTAGAGTTCATGTACGTGGTGTACTCATGAAGGCAGTACACGCAAATTAGTTGGACCGCTGCGAAACTGCATGCACTGATCTAGGTTCAATTAAAAGACTACGGACAGTAAGAATTCAAGTCGAGCCCACCATCATATTGACTCAAAATAATACTACGGCCATATAAATGTCAGCTACCAGTTTATTGTTACAGGTAATTGCTTCGAATGTTGTTGATGCTACTATTACTAATATATTTTTCCTTACTGAAACGATATCGAAGGGCCAAACCCGTTACCCAAATAATATAGCTGGTTATTGAGCGAAGACCTTTGTGCCGTGAACGCCGGGAGCTTCACATAGGATACCTATTTTGTTACGGACTCACCCCCTTCGGGACCGCACGCCCTCACGCTTGCTTGCTCGAATGTCTATGCGATGACTAAGTTGTCAGAATTATCACTCCATACAATTGTACGCTAACAGGACGGTCTGTTGTGGAATAATTTTGAGCTTGGCCAACGCCACCTTTCCAAACGGAAGCAAATTGCTTGATCGCCGTAGCTTCGGCGACTTCTGCAGGAGCTCCTTGCGTTAGCTGACTTCCACGCCCTTTTCGCCCGTTTGCCGCCCTCTTCGCCCGTTTGCCGCCCTGCAAATCACCCTGGAGCGACGGGCGTTTGCGCTAGAGCTTTGTCGCCATCGCTGCCATTGTCATACCGGGTGTATATGTGTGTGTGTGTCACAAAAGTGGCCAACGGGAGGCCCAAGTTTCGTCCCCTTGCAAGCGTCAATCCTATCGGAAACCGGCACACACAGCCGGACCTACTTGGGCCCATTTCCACCCGCGGCCCCTGGCGCTATTCCTCTCCACCTTCTATCGATTTCTTCTACTCCCCTAGAATGATGACTTCATGCCGTTTTTCTTTTCCGATGTTGTCTTCGGCACCCTGCACGAGCTGTTGCAGCAATGGCAACTGCTGCTGACGAATGGTTAGCAACCTTTTTTCTGCTAGGGAAGAGATTCTTGCTGCTCACGATAGCTGCGCAATGACATGGTGATACGTTTTCACTTCCTTTGGCAATCGCGGAATAAAAGAGTGCGTAGGGAACTCGAAAGATGATGGGACATTGTTACCTATTACATGATGCTTAAATCAGCCGGTACTTTTATTATTATTATTTGTATTATAAAACCGTATTTTTAGTTTTGTTTGGAAGTTGTTTCTCAGACCGTTCTGGTCAAGGGGTCAAACTAATTGATCGGTTGTTGATTTAACGACGCCTCGTGGGAACGACATCTATATCCAATAATTAATACAATTAGATACGGCAATCGATGTGGAACTTAGAAAAAATTTCGATATAAGTCTTCTCTAGTAAGACCTACCCATTTCCGACATTTCACCTACTAGTATACGTATCTTCCGCCTATTTACTCTTCCGTTCAAAGGCCGAGTTGCGAGATCGCTTTTCCAGAATTGTAAAACGATTGCAAAACGATCACTAGCTATAGCCAGGCCACAGCAAACATAGGACTATTTTAGGAAACTGTTGTGTTCCGCAAGTTGAATCAATATAACAAATTGTTACATTATCAAAGTGTGTGTATAAACGCTGTCGACGGCTTTCTTCAGCAGTAGAGAAATGATTGCAGTACGTTTTTCACTTTCGCAAGCCTTACAATGGAACTCCATAAATTCAGCCATCTTTGGTGTATCCCTAGAGACCGATTTAGAACGACGACTGACAAAACTTTCATCACCTCCTGGCTAGAGGTACACGACAAACGTTTCGACAACATTAGAAAAGATACTTTGGAATATACGAAAGTCTGGGAAGTGTGTCATCAGATATGCAGAAGGACAATCGTTTCTGATCGGACGAACGAGAATACTACTACTTTGCCGAGAACGGTAGAATCATTTAGATTATTTAGGATTTTATTCAAGTCGTTCATTGAAGGAGTATAGAGGCTGAGAACATCATTTGGACGAAAGCAGTCGTTTAGTAATGTCCGGTTTAATCGACTGACTGACCGAAGCAACATTAGAAGATGTATGAATTCTCTCTCTTGGAAGTATGAGTTAACTAAGTCCAGCCGTTCATTTGTTGACATATCCGGCTTGAAATCATAGAGAAAATGTATTTCAAAGCGCTCAACTGGTTTATTTTTAAATTACTAAAATAGTTCCCTAACAGATTTCTTTTGGTCATTTTTGCAAGCACTGAATTTCTCCTTTAGGTACTGTTCCCTGGTCAATCTACCCTAATTTGTCAGTCCATATCTCTATTTATTGTACCTCACCTGTTCAGGGTTCTCGATGCTCAGATCGAGCAAAGCTTTTTGAACATTTCGTCTTCGGCTAACATGTATCTCACCAGACTCGTTGGAATCTAAGGTTGCCGAGGAATATTCGTTTTTTTTGTTTGTCTTATTATTCTTTTAGATTTCTCCCGGACACCAAGCCGTTGGCTAGTATATTCGGGTCATCAACGCTATAATAACGGCTTCTATCTTGTTTGTCCAGTTTGCGTCCGGCGTCCTCATAATTGTAAACCACTCTGCCAGTATGGGCCTGTTTGTACGTTAGGAACGTTAAACATTTCGATCGTAGTTGCAAGGTGATCGATCTTCATTAACACATGAAATCTGCGTTCGTATAACAATGTTAACTTATGGAATACATGGTTAACTAAGCTCACTCTTCTGACGCATCCGTTTTAGTGATTGTTCGCAACTGCTAGTTCACATGTTTCTGTTTTTCACTAAACCATTATTCCCAAGTAAGTGCTTAGGTTTGAGTGGCAGTCTAACCCAATCACAATTACGATAATGTGTTCAATGTTCAAGTCTCTCATATATCAACAGGGTTTTTTCCAAGAGTAAATGGAGTAACCCTTTATAATAATACTTTATTGAATAATTATCACCTTTTTCTGCTTCTATTCACATCTCATTTAGACCTATCCATCTGACTTCTTCAGCATTTCCTTAATTGTCCGGTTTTGTTTCTAAAATTCTCTATGGTATATATATTGTATAAATGTTATTCATTTCACTATTTTTTTTTTTTGTAGTATTTACACCTTTCCTTCAGTGGCTCGTCGGAATTTCCTTGTCTGGCGAACTTATATGAGAGTTGCAGTTTTGTCAAGTTTGTCTTTGAGGAAAATCGTATGCTTCGTTCTAGTCATTTATGGCGGCGATATTTCTTGATGACGGATGTGATGTTTATCAATATGAGGGCACTTTTGTGTCTCGAAAACATCTCCTGGGAATTGGCCATGGCCCATATCTTCGCCTATCTATCGTCACTGCAGTTTACCTTTTTCATTTTATAAAGTCGCTTAAATAAAACTTTCGCACTAGCGGGAGAAAGAGAGAGAAGGGGCCACCGGTGTATGACTGCCGCGTGACTGACGTTACTATGCTGTCATAAATATTCTGTATGAAAAGAAGTTTAGATGAATCCGGCTGATCGCCATGCCTGCATACAACATAGAACGGTTGACCAGTGATCCAGGAGCTGCACTGAAACTGCAACTCGGGTGGCGTATTAGTGAGGCACCCTTTGAGAGCCGCGGGGTGCTGCATAGAAGGGGCCCCTGCAATCCTTGAAGCGATATAGAAAGATGATTCCGAAGCATGCCATAACATGAAGAAGTATATATATATATATATATATATATATATATA
>MNPL01001289.1:0-12487 GCA_002081605.1 Tropilaelaps mercedesae | reverse complement strand
CTTTTCGGTTTTCCAATTTCGAGCCGTCCTTTAGGTGCCTATAAATTCACACGAGTCTATGGGGCTACGTTCGTACCGGTGTTTGTTCGTACCAGAAGGGGGCGGCGGCGGCGGTGACTTGGCCCCCCCCGTTGGAGGTGGCCAGTGCCGTAAGTTGACTACACTGTGTCGAAAGGTGAAGTAGAAACGAGATTTTGACTCTTGTTTACCCAACTGTTGATAGTGTTGACAGCTTCGGACCGCGGGGGTTGGAGTGCGCTGTGAGGGGTTCTGTTCGTTGTTTTGTTTGGCTGTCACTCCTGGATAGGTGTTTAACCCCGTTGTAGGCTGGGTGTTTCCCCCACGGGGTGGAGCTGTGGAACGAACCGAAATTGCCGTCACCTGAACAAAAGGTCCCGGTGGTCGATTGTTTATCACTTAGGAGTCAGCTGGACCCTGTTTGAGCCCCGGTTCGAGTCGATCCTCAAACAAGCAGCGAATCAGACCATCGAAGACAAGGGGGTAGTTATCGGGCCTGGGGGGGGGGGTTAAAGACTCGGGCGCTTCTTCGTATGCGGTAGCGACCAGCCGAGTTTGTTTTCGTTGGCTGATAACCATATTCAATTTTGCGGGGGGGCTAACTTCATGTCAGGGTGTCGACTCGGCGGACCATTTCACACCGGACGGGACCGGGCCAGGACGGACTCGCTCTTGCGCTGGACGGTCTTCACACGTAGATGGAAGATGCGCAACTTTCCCCCTTTCTCGCTCTGTCTGTTTCGCGATTCCGTGGCAGGAAGTCGAGCACTAAAACAGTGTAACTGCTCGCATTAAACTAATCGTTTGCGGCCAATTACTTCTGACATCTGCGGCGAGTCGTAGACATCACACAGGTAGATACCTTCGTTCGTCGATCGCGAACACGCCATTAATCTAATTAGCTAATTAGCACAGTCGTTAGCGCCAATCCGATTCCAAGACTGTGAGCCATCGACGAATACATTCGGTCCGCGACAATTACATGATCGAGACGCGGTTGAGTTGAAACTTTGGCGATCCCTTCAAATGCGCGTGGCATCTCTCGACGGGCAGACGAGCAGCGGCTCTTGCCGAAGTCCAGCCTCCCTTCAGAAGGGAGTTTATTAGCCGTCTACGTGTTCTACGAGCGTATACGCCCGGTGCAGTTACACTCGTCCTTGGCATTCGGCAGATGCAGCATCTGACGTTCTCCCACGAACTCAGTTGAGTGCAACTTGAGCTCTTTCGCCAACGGGAACTTTCCACGGCAGCGCAAGACGCGTTCGCCAGATGGGCGGGCGGTCGCAGACGCCGGCAGAACATTCCGCCCGGCACACGCCGAACTCAGCCGGTCGGTCGGCAGAAGTGAATGCTGCTGCATTGGACAAGCAACTGTCAGAAGACGAAAAAAGCTAAGCCAACTCTATGTTTCGACGGCGACGCGGAAGAAGCTATTCATACGACATGCCCAGTCACTCGTCTGATTTGAGGGCGTCGGATTGACAAAAACGCGAGTGTATCACACATCTCGGATCATGGGGGATCATGGCGCGAAAGGTTGAACTTTATTTCGGATGGGGTACAGCGACACTAATATTATACGACTAACAGAAATAAAGATTCGCTGGCCAGTGAGAGCACTATTTTGGCAAGTTTTCCGCCGCCGCGCGTCTCTCTAATTCTCGCTCGTAGGACCGCGGCTGCAAATCGTCCGGGTAACGAACGGATGGAAAAACGAGGAGGAGGAGACGTTCAGCTGTTTAGCGTCGGTGAGAGTACTCGAAATTCGGTCCACCGGGAGCCCAATATGGCGTCTGTCCTTTTTGCGCATCGTTGAATATGCGCTTAGTCTTAATCTGTCTTCGTTAGCCTCCAGTGTGGCTTTCACTTATGGTCGCGGAAACCATATTGTGATCCTGACATGACTGGGGAAAAGGAAAAAGCGAAAACAAACAGCCAGATACGTCTCATTCCACCTCTGGAGCCCCCGAGAGGTGGCGGCCGACGCCCCCAGCGTCCTTGTCGGAGTTGGTTGCTTGAGACAAACGACCGCGTTCTTCCCTAGGAGGATGTCAACCTGTCGCCGCTGCATCCATTATACGGCGTCGTGCGATCATCGCATGGAAGACGCGTCTCGGGGTAGATGTGTGTGGTGGAAGGTGGGTGAAGTTGAAGGTAAACGGTAGATGATGAGACAAGGATGGCTCACATGGTTTTTGCTCTTCTACTATAGCCTGACCAGGAAGGTCTTTGCTAGGCGCGTTCGTCGCTCCGGAGCCTTGTTCGGGATACGGCCGAATATCGCGTTATGGCATTTGTGGTTTTGCAGTGCTTCTGCGGAGCGCGGAAACCTGTCTTGGTTGGCTTCCATCGAGTCGAGACGGACGGGGGTTGCCGGGCTGACTTGCGGCGGCCGTGAGGGGCACTTACACCGCCGTTACGACACCGAACTACTATTGGGCTAATCGCCGCCGTCGCGGAAGACGGTGATGGCACTACAGATTGCGCTACAGAGTTCGACTTCTCCCTGGATGAACGGACGGTCGCGGTTCAGAAGCGGGTCGCGACCCGCGCTTTGCCTCCGGGCTTGGTTTAGTGGGTCGGATGAATTGCGCATCGGATTCTGGATGCTTTGAGTGACGTTTGTGATGCAAGACGCGCCCACTGCGCACATATATAACGACAGCAAACGACATCAAGAGCGGTAGCAAACAACAACAGCCGTAGAAATGATGGTGGCAGAAACAAAGCCAAAAGAAACAAATGCAACCTCAACCCCGCAGCAACCACCATGCGGCTGGGCAACGCGGCTAATGCGTGTGTGATGTGGAATCTTCACTGGAGACCCCCTCGGAGATTTGTACGGCAGTTCCGAGCTCTCTTTCTCTCTCTTTCTTTCTGTGTCCGCTGTCCTGGGTGTTGTGTGCAGGAGTAGGCGGCGGGTAGGAGAAGGAGGCCGTAGTTTGCTCGTGGGGTCGGTGGTAGCCCCTCGGGAATAACTTCGACGCTCTGGACGAGAATGGTGCAGTGGGGGGCGGCGTAGACGTCGCGGTACCACGCGTTCACGCAAAGTTGGGCGGAAACGTTCGTGGGAGGGCCGCAGTGGTGGGAGCTGCAAAGAGGGCAGTGCGTGCCAAGATAGCAGCGACGACAGCAGCGTCAAGGGATCGGAGTTCGTCCGCTGGGACCACACTAAATGCACTGGAAAGAAAACTATCACTTCATTCAGTTCGCTACGTCAGGTCTTTATGCTCAGCGTGCGTTTACGTGCAGGGCTCACGCCACCACGGACGCCGGTGCTCAACATCTAGAGCAGATTCTCGACCCGATAGTCGAACAATGGTCGGCTTTCAGGTGATGCTGGACGTTTATGCTTGGGCAGAAGAAACTAGCAATCAGAGGATAGCGCCTGAGGTCTATGACAAACGTAGTCGACGAAAAAGAACGACAAAAAAGACAAAAAAGAACGACACTCTTTTGCTCTCTCTCCCTTCTGTGTCTCGCAATGCTTGTCTCATCTTGTTCGCTGCGCTCGATGGTCCATCCTAATTTGCCATTTCGCCAGTTTGATCCGTCGCGAGATTGAGTTGATCAGAGCGGCTGACCGTTTCGACAAATTGTGACAGCCACCAACGCAGCCGGCGATGAAGTCGCTTTACAAAAGGCCTCTCCGAAGACAGATGAATGGGCTAGCGGGGCCGACACGAGAAGATCTAGCAAAGGTTAGCCAGGTGAAACGGAATTGACGGAAGAGCTCTGCTATCACGTTCGCTCGGGGGCTTACATACCTGAGCGTTTCGGCCTCTCCCGTTTGTCAATGCGAATCCTTCCCCATCCTATCCGCCTGATCATCCTCATTCTGAACCGTTCGTTGCACTATTTTTGATACGTCGGTGCTTCCGCGTAGTCTACCAGCGTTCTCTCCTATATCGTTCGGGCACGAGCGGATCTGGTTTTCCATCCTTTCTTTCGTCTTGCAAGTGAACCTCGTTTTTCCCCGCGTTGCCGTTCCCGGCAGCGCGTGAACGCTGCGAGACATATTTCGAATTGCGACTTCGACCTCGGTCCGTTTCAGTTGTTTCGTCTCCTTCTCCATGCTCTGTATTCGATACGGGCCTTTTCCTCGTTCCTTGATGCTGTCTACTCTGAGGCCCAGCACTTTCGAATATTACTACCTCCTGACTACGACGAGCGCGCTTAGTCGAAACCCTTGGCCGACCCAGCTGGCCGACGGCGACGTTGCCGGATGCCGCCCCAGTCTAGACGGAATCGCTCAGGGACGCTCGTAGAGAAAGGCGGTGTTTTCTTTCCAAAGGGAGATCCCAGCTTGTCCACGAAACATACTTCCTCTACGCCCCTCTCTCTACGTTCCTCTGAAGTCACCAGAGTCTGGAACAACCTGAAGTCCCCTTAGCCCCGGCTCAGCGCCGGCGCTTTCGTAATGGTCGGAAGTCGACAGAAACAGCAACGCGCTGTCATAGTATTTTTATTCGATCTAGAATCTGTCATACTGCTTTCCGTATTGGACACCGGCATACCTGACCTACCTCCCTCGATCAATGTGACAACGTTATCAGGTTTTTGCAGCCTGATCCTTTCGCCCCGCTCAATCCGATCCGATAGCGTGGCTGGCTACTGATATTTCGTGAGCGACGCCTCTCAACTGTCGCATACAAATGGTTCTAGTCATGCGAAGTGAAAGTTCTACATCGCGCGTCGACCTCACTGAAGGGCACCATTTCGCCTCGAAATATGGTCCGGGAGCACGTTTAACCTCACCGAAGTTGAACGAGCTTCGTTGGACGGTGTCGTTACATTATGCTCCCTGTACTCCAGTAGATAACGGCGTTGGGTGCAGTTCCGTAAGCAAAATACCAATATCACGCACGATCAAACGCAATTTTCACAAATACGTGAACACGTACTTTCACGTTTTGCAGTTTTGCTTATTCGAACTCGGAGCGGCACGCACACGCACCCAAGCGCGTTATCCATTTGCGTTTCGGCCATTACCCGGTAGCTCCACTGCTAAGCTCGTGCGTGCCGCACTCGACGACGGACACGACTTGAACATTGTTCGTTTTTGTTGTCGTCACAATTGTCGGTTCACGAAGGCGTCGACACGGCAGGCGCACGCGACGATCACGTCGATAGTTCCCGCAGCAGACCGAGAGAAAAGAATCAAATCCGTCTTATGCAAAATCATAGAAAACAGCAGCGGCTTCAGAATATCTGCAAAGCGAATTCCTGACACACGATCAGGGATCAGGAATCAGGGAAGAAGAGGAGGAGAGTAGGGTGAGGTCGAAGGACGTGATTCACGTAGTATAAAAACGATTCGAAGTATGAAATGTTAAAAACAGACTCGAGTTGTTCCCCTCGGCGATCTCTTCCTCGCGTTTGCGTGACGTCCTGGCGTGTTCTGGGCGTTCGCGTTTTGATGGCGTCTTCGGCTTTTTCGCTATGTCTATGGCTTTGTTGCTCTTCGTTTCTGTGCCAACGCGAAATTCAACATTCGTAATCTGAAGCAGATCTTGATAATGCTGCGCCAGTGGCCTCCAGCTGCTCGGCCCCTTCGGCCCGCCAGTGCGGGGCCGATTTTGCCGTCCGTGACAAATGCGCTCCGTATTCAACACAGTGTCACGGATAGTTGGTAGATGACAATTGGCGACAATGCGACACGCCAGATTGGACCAACAATCGGTCCGTAAACAGCAGCACCTGCCGCGGCCGTTGCAGTAGCAACCGTAGGGCGACTATGGAGGAAGGCCGTGCTGAAAAGGACAGAAAAAGACAGAGGGGTGCTGAAAAAGTTCGAGATTAAGTAACAATCGACACCGGCTGGATATAGGAGAGCAAAAACGATAGCAAACATAGAAGGCCGCAGGGTGACGCGACGAAAACGAATATCCTAGGGGAGGGTCAAGTGAGAAAATTAGAGAACTAGATAATAGCGGAATTAATACTTAGGCAAAAGTGAATAATCAGTAGAATAATTTAGAATACGATACATGATGAATTCCGCTGGCGTACAGAAAAGTGATGGTCAACCACCGTTGGACTTGCGCGAGAATGGATTTCCATTAGAATTAGCATTACGAAAGCTCAAGAGCGAAAAGACAGAGAAGGGAAGGGCCACAAAGGAAACGGAGAAGACTACAGGTACGGTGACATAGCGCCTGTTGTGTTCCAGCTACAATCGCGTTTCAGCTCATAAAACTACTTATAGTATAATTATATTCTCTTGAATCCCATGTACGACGAGACACTTTGTCCGCTGAGCATTGTGTGAGCAATACATGTAAGTGTATTCCAACATGTCCTAGTAACAGGCTTAATGCAGATTTATAACGTAGTTCACCACGTTCAACCTTTGAGTCGTACACGCAGTAGAGATTTCTGGCTAGTCCGACCTAGGTATCGCCATAAATATGGCTGCCACGGTAAATATCTCTTTTTTCCTCTCTCCCTGTCTTTCGCTTGTTTACTGAATATTTCCGAGAAAGCTTCTGTGTCCTTCGCCATCCTGTCGCTAGCCTGCTTCCTATAGCGATAAAAAAGGACTCCTCCGAACGAAATACAAACAATGTCGACGTGACCCACCGATGTCGAGGGCGACAGATTTATTCTTGAGAGGTCTCACGGAACACATTTGTTGGCATACTGATGCTTCTATTGCACCTCATCTTCTCGTGATAGCTTCGCATGCTGAAACAAACCCATGCGATTAGGCTTTCGCTCGTGAATGTAAATGCCAGCCTCTCACTGGCATCTGTTCTAGTTCGCGAGATGTTCTACTAGCGAGAGCGGCGACATCTTCGAGGGATCCGACGGGCAGTGGTCTGACACGATTGCGAAAATTGGCCGCCGGTTAATCCGACTTCGGCCGTAGAGACCACACGTGTGCGCTTCAACGGCTCCTAGTTATAACTACTCAACAATCACGCCTGGCTATAGAAAACTTAGTAGCTGGTAGCCGACTCAGTTCTTTATAGCACATATAGTCGACAATCAGCTGGTGATAGACGATGACAGTAATCCTGTCCTGGTCAGTGGTGTGACCCGATTTCGCGTACGCGTGCACCGGCTAAACAATTTAAATAGTCAATGACGCGTGATATCAACTCATGAAGCTGCCCTACGGCGCGTTATCCCTCACGTTTATGCCAGTGAAGTGCTAGTGTCAAAGACGGCTAATATTTGCTCCGGCGCTCAAGCACTAAGCGGATGCGCTTCAACCGAACAACAGCTCTTAATGACGCCGAACAATACAAAGCTCGTGAAAATGAAAGACCAATTGGACGCTAGCTCCATATCAAATTCGAAACAGTGGAATCACTTGGAGGGGAGGAAGGGGGTTCAAACTCTATACCGTTATAACGAGCACCAACCGAACCCGAAAGATTGCGCACAAAACGGTACTCAGGCCGTTAGCATGGCCTTTGCAACAGACGCCATTCTCTTGAGCATAGTAAAAAAAAAAGCGAACATCGCCTTACGAGCGGCTCGTTCAGGCCGCCGAAGGCGTCGCCTTGAATTACTTCTTTTCAACGTCTTGAGTGGATCCCGGCACTCTCCTTCGAGTTAGCCACTTTTAGTGCAACTGGCGGCAAAAGTCTGACCACCAACTAGGATGAAACGCAGGCGTGTCCTATACAAAGTGTGTGGAAGCAACCAACCAAATATGCTAATGACTTTCTCATCTCGACCTCGGCGTGCGGTTCACCGACCCGAACCCAGAAAGGGTTCGAAGAATCCCTATGAAGCACATGCAATCACCAACGAGTTTCCCGACGCCACTAGAGTACGATCTTGTTCAGAGCTCGCTCCGACGGCCACGAAAAAAAATTTCATGCGCACGAAGTCGACGAGCACTGCCGAACGTGCTCGTCAACTTCGTGCGTCTTCCCGGACTCGGCCAGTGTTCGACGGTAGAGAATGCACAACACCAGTTCGAATTTCCCGCGTCTGCTGTGTTCCGTGAGTTTCCAAGACGATCAGTGATGTAAACATAAATTGATATGATCGTCGCTCGCTCGCTCGCTCGGTACTGGGACAAAGATGTGCGAAACGTGCAAAGATATCTAACATATTTCATGCCGCTGATGGCGTGCATCGCATACTCTTCTGCGCGACGACGATCTGCATCGTGGTGTTTCAGTGTAATATTTATACTATGTGCTACAGTATCATTTTAATGCGTTGTTTTTATGTGGTCCGTCGGTTAAATCGTTGATTTTACGGAAGTCGTTAACACGATACATGACGCACTTGTTCTTCCTGTTCTAGTAATTCTGTATCAGTAATGTCTATACTTTTTCCTGACGGCTTCGATAGAAGCGGTATCGTTACGCCCCGAAAGCCGGCAAACGGCTGAATCTTATGAACGTTTTACTATTCTATTACGGTTGACTATGTGGCAAAATGTTGAACGATGCGTTTGCAGATGGCCTTAGCGCTATGAAGTCACTGCGTACATCTTCCGCTCTATGCATGTAGCACTTCTTTTTAATGGGCCGGCTAAAGAGGAGGCCAGCGGCCGACGTTGAGTGGTAAATTCAAAAAGGCTCACCTCTTAACTTCTGCCAGACCATTCGTATTACACACGGCCGGCGCATGTCAGCTGCTGGCCCTGATTACGCTCAAGCGTTGACCACCCAACGTACTTCGTCCAAGCCGATATCGGTAAACGCTTCGATTCGTTCCACAAGTTACTCGTCGAGGCCTCCGGTTAGCTGACGGCTGGCGGACGACTTTTCTTCTGTCATGCAGGTACCTAAATACTGTCGAGACCGAACTCTCGGGCGGGTAGTGGAATCGAAATTACGGGTCGACTCGTGCCTGTTCCAGCTGTAGGCCTGTAACCGCTTCTCGTGTTACTTCGACGATCTTCTATGTACGCGGAGTAAAGCGTCGAAGGCATTACGGATGTCGGCTCCAGCAGGATTCGAACGTGGCACCAGCTAGTCAGCACCAGTACTGTGGGAACACGTCGCACCGGTTTACCAACCCGCTCCGTCCATCGCCGCAGTTCCGATGAGCGCTCCGATCTGACAAAGAAACTAATCCGAGTGAAGTAGCTCTTGTTATAGCATGCGATGAGTGCCTTTTGTAACCGGCCGGGTAGACAGGAGACAGCCGGTCAGCATGACGCGCCACCGAAGGCTCGGGTGGGTGCCAGAAAAGAGCTGTTTTGCCGAATATTGCGCCGCCCCCACACCAGACGATACTCTATTCCTGGCATACGGCCCAAACGTCCACAGGTGTCCTCCACATTTGTGGCCAAAACCCAATATGTTCGTTCGTCCGACATTTTCGTCCGTGCGAAGAGAGAAGGGATCGAGAAGGGAGAAAACAGCGTTTGTGCTAAGTAATTAATAATCCTTGTCGCGTTAACACTTGTTTGCTGAATTATCCCCTAACGCATCAGCTGCACGTGACAAGCTTCAGAAATGTCTTTATACACATGTTTAGTTAGCAGGCCAAAGACAGGCCGTGCACATACCTTGTAGGGGTCGTCCGCGTTTCATGATTTGTCTGGGCTAACGCTGTTTTATACGATCGTGTAGGGAACAGAATTATCGTTTGTCAGTTCGGCACGCCGGACTCATCAACCCTTTTCATTACAAGCGTGCTAAACAAACAATTCGACAGTGTTCCATATCGAATGTTATGAACATTTTACGGGTCTTGGCATACATCCGTATTGGAACTCCGAATTAAAATGCCCTCTTCAAGTAACTCTATTAGATTACGACCTGTCTCGTTAGGCTGTGCGGCCTCTATGGACATTGCTGGACATTGCCAATTCTTGTTACCCGGCCTAGGTCAATGCCCGTACTTATAATCCATCCCGACATACGTTCGTCATCCTCTAGGCGATCGTGCATCTCATATAAGCGCCTTCAGATATACTACCACCGAAAAACTTGACCGCCTAGCGAAACTTCCCCTTTTACCGGTGTAATTTGTCGAGAAAAAACGTTACATCCAAAAGAGAACGCCACACACGACACATATTGTGCGTATAGTCAAGGGGAAACCGCTACATTTTTGTGGTGAGTCGTCAAAACGATGTCAAGCTACGGCTGCAAACAGAAATGAGAAGCCTGCCTACAATTGTACCCATACGGCATTGGGAAGCGTGTGGCACGAGCAGCCGTCGCGTGTGAACGACCCAATTTTC
Source organism: Tropilaelaps mercedesae (assembly GCA_002081605.1). NCBI lineage: Eukaryota > Metazoa > Arthropoda > Arachnida > Mesostigmata > Laelapidae > Tropilaelaps > Tropilaelaps mercedesae. Next base: position 2,304 of record MNPL01001289.1, on the reverse strand, counting down.
GGTGAATTTTCTGCGGATTCAGGCCGACGTTCTCGACAAAGCCTATCCCGCCACTCCATTGCATGTGACGTGAGCGCATGTAGTTATGTTCGCTGCATGGCGCATGTTTCCGCGCTCTCAAGGGGGCTACGCGCAAAACAGCAAAAGGGAGAGTCACGCACGCGTCCAACCAGACAGCCAATATTTTTGGGCGTGCCTTCTGTGTTTTTTTTTCCTTTCGAACGGCTGACTATCCGATCTTTCTGGGCCCAAGCGGCTCCGCTTGTGGTCGACCGCCAACGCAGCAGCGCAGCCTGGGGCATTTTCGCGCCTCAACGCAAAATAAGCCACCGTTCGCCAAGCGGCCGCGTGGCCGACAGGAACTTGACGAGCCAGTCAAACGAAAGCAAAAAGATGGTGAAAAAAATTCGACTACGACGCCACCAAGTGAGACGTGCTGATACAACCAGTCGTAGAGAGCAGGTTACAAGAACACCGTAAAGTATATGGAAGAGGCCAAACGAGGGAGCGGCAGAGCAGTGGAACGGAATAAACATCAACATACAGGCAAGCAACATGGCACGATGGCGATATATTAGTACGTATTCGGTGTTCAGGTGCTCATTTTATTTAGCAATGCCAGTTTCCTAGCGATATTGGTTTGAGCACGAACGTTTAGTAGGAATCGATAGAAGAGGAAACATCAACCTTTTTCTAAGTATTTTTGAAAATAGGCGAGCTTACGATGTCTCCGAATATGTTTGAGGTAGTAGCTAGAATGGTGCATACAAATGCCGTTCCTTGGATCGGCGTTCCTAAAGAAGATTAAAGGAACTATGTTTGGGGTGGTTAGTCACTTTTTGTTTGGACAATATTGACATTTGATTTTAACGGCACGGCACCCTTTGCCACACAGCCTGCAAGCCAGCTGAGTTTTAGAAGAAAAAAATAGACGCCTAATCTTCATAATCTCCAGGGATATCCAATGGCCGCCAGGACTTTGTGGTCAAGCGCCGCAAGACGATTTCCTGTGTGCGTTGCTTTCTCTCGAATTCGAAAATGTAATATTCGAAATATGTACGAGTCATTCCAACGACTGTGATGATCTGAGGAACAGCATTTAAATACGCGTGTCCTGGATTTATCCGAACACATGACCAGTCATTGGCTGTGATGTATCCGGTTTAATCAAAGAACAACGAACCCATCTGCATGCAGTCGGTGGTGCTATCACGCATCGAGCCATCAAGTACTGGCTACAAATCAATGAACTACAAAAATATTTCAGTTTCTCACACACGTACGCGTTTGTACTCTCTATGAGAATGTATAATGTACATATTTTTAAATTAATCTGTTTACGTGAATCATAGCTTAAAAAAATACGTTTCTTTTCATCATTTATATCCCAAGAAGGACAAAACAGTCTTCGTCTACGTTGTCGTGCCATAAAGTGAGCGAGAGAGGCAAACTGGGACACGAACAATTGTATATTCGAGAGTTTAAGGTCATATCGGCCTAGACGAAAACTGCTAGAAGAAGCCTGATTATAAACTTCGGCCGCGGAGCTAGAAAGCTCGACCTCCTGCGCGAATAAAGACCAGACGACTCCGGGCGAATTCCGAACGAACAGTAACAACGCGACGATACGCCCCCAAATTGACAATTGATAAAGACGATATTGCAATTGTTACGGCGCGTGACCAAAAGTCGCAGCATGAAACGGCACAAAGCAGCTAGCGCAGGTCTAAGGCTCGTCGTGGTTTGGCCTTGCCATGAAAACCTCGCCGAGAAGGATTAGAATCCTAGTAGGATTGGCGAGAAGTCGTTAGCTCCGCTCCTTCCTGAGGCTCATGTGGTTGCTTGAAACGGTGCGACAAATGGACCAGTAAAGAAGTTTCGCGGCTCGACTTGGGCGTGAGCGCACGCACGCACAGACGCATTGTCAGGGATCTCAATATAAAGAGCAACCGGTGCGAAACTGTGCATGGGCTGAGGCCGTTAGCCCACCTGGTCATTATTCCTCCATTGAAAAGGAAGCCGCTTTTTCGCCCTTGTAACAGCAGGGCACTTTTCGACATGCTGTGAACTTTATTCTTTCAGTTAGGGTGTTATCACGGTTCGAATAACTCAGGTTACAGGTGACATCGCGGCTCAAAACTTTAAACCGCTGCGAAAGTTAGGCAGGCAGAATCATGAACCATGTTGCCACTGGTTTGAAGGAATTGTCAAGTTTTTTGTCAGTTTATAGGTACATCTATAGTTTTAAACAAATTCTAGTTTCTTTTTTATACATATATATATATATATATATATATATATATA
>MNPL01001282.1:0-43852 GCA_002081605.1 Tropilaelaps mercedesae | reverse complement strand
TATATATATATATATATATATATATATATATATATAAGAAAACATGATTTGTCGAAGTTCCATGTCCAAGTTGATTTAAGTTACATGACATTGGCATGGTGATGCTCTTTTAACGTCAAATGCAAGGGTATGTTTTCAAAGCCATTACGCACGCGCAGCTCAGTAATAAAGGCATGGCTAATCGAGTCATAGGTGGACAGCTTCATTACTTTGTTAAGCTCATCGCGCATAATCTATGTTGATCTTGCGCGGTAAAAGAGGCGCAAGTTTAATTCTAGGCTATTGAAACTTACTTATTTTGTCTGGTACTTATTTTTCTTTTACAACAAAAATTTTCTCTTCTCGGCATTTCAGTTAGCGCCTTGAACATGAAAAGCTGGTATTTCATTACGCTCTTCATTTTTATTAATGTAAACTGACCTTTTGGGAAGCGTTTTATGTTCTTGTAAAATCATAATTTTCTTGAAAGCTATATATGATTTTTTACAACGCCCGTGTTCTCATGTACCCTGCTCCCTCCTTAAACTTTAGCTATACAGAAAACGTATTGCAATGAAACTTACGCTTTGAAAAAGCCTTACTTTCATCCGATTGTATGATCAGAGCCGAAAACTCTCAAGCAAACTTCGACAGAACTCTGACATAAAGTCGCAGTTATTATATAGAAATTTTCGTATTAAGGCCTGCGAAGCCTGTTTCCAACAACTGTTTACTGCATCATTAGTTTGTATCTGAAATTTATTTGAACAAGGTTTCTAAATTGTTATATTATCCATGATAGAGGTAAACAATTTGACCAATAAATCTGATAGCAACTCAAGTAAGCATATACAAAATGGGGCCATGTAAAGCCTTTCTTGAAAAAAACAACTGTACTGACAAACGAGTCGAAAAATATCTGAAAGTTAATATTTGCCTAAAATTCGACCTATGTTTTTCTCATTTTTTGACAAAGTCTAACAGGGAACAGCTTGCCGTAGAAAAAGTCAGAAAAAAGCCGAACTATTTTGTGCTCTTCTATCATACGCGCTCCCTCTACGGTTTACTTGGAGAGCAAAATTCCTCAATCTGATGACTAACAAAAGGTTTCGATCGTTCAGACCTTAATGAAGAATTACGCTTACTGTACTGTGTGCACTATTCAATTATACTAAATACGCAGGTCTGTATAGATATTGCCAATTTAACGATGCCAAGAAAAGTGAAATTTCAGCAGGTATGGTAACATTGCAAAAAAGTCATGACATATTAGTCTACATACATCACGTTAGGTCACAAATGGACCGATTTCCACATTGACAAGTTTTTTATCAAATATAATAACTAAATTGGAATTCTTAAGATTAAATCGCTGGACCATTTGGAAATAGATTCCATGTAATTTCGAAATTGGTTGACACTTCAAATGAAGTTATGTAACTATAGTCATAATCAGAACCATTCAGACTATTCACTAATAGCTTATGCATTTAATACTAAGAAATAATATTGGGATAAGATTGCAATAAGTCTAATCTTTCGCTCCAAATCCTAACTTTAAATGAAGACTATCGAATCGAATGAATTGCGCTCGGAATTAAATGCATGTCGTCATTTTTGTGAAGTGTCGAAACTGAAATTCAGACAAAACTCTAGTAAATTTGAATGAATATTTGACTACTATGCGTTGAAAGCTCTGAATATTTGAATGACACGTAACTCATCTTCTTGTATCAGAGAAACTTGAACTTTTTTGCTGAGACTAATTTTCGACAATTATAAATTTCTTCGTGTTCGGCGTATGCATATACCAGTTGAACTGAAGGTATATATTCATAGATATGAAACAAAATGTAAATGTAAGTATGCGTACATCGGCCAATATGCTGTTGAATGCGGATTTTGTAATTCAACCATACAAACTCTCCTTCTGTCATATTAGCACAGTCAACGTTATCAACCATACTTTTTGCATAGCTTTTCCTTGCTATACACATTGTAGGTTCCGTGAATACGTGAAGAATCAATAGACTTGAGCCAACGAATCGATATCTTACAAGTTATATACCGATAAAATTTTGTGTATATGCACATGCTTAATCGTTCAAATATAATAGAACGCCAGAGTACCGCGGCATATATAGTATTGTCGTCGGTAGTAATATGAAAAAATTGCATGTGGTGAAATTGAACAGAACCGCGCGTCTTTTCTGTTAACCTGCCTGGGGTACTCTAATTTTCTCTGTTAGTGCCACAATTGACGGTCTTTCGATTATACGAGAGGAAATTATTATTAGCGCGACAAACTTTCACCCAACTGGACTGTCTCTTCCAGTGTTATTGCTGTTGTCGTCATTATGAGGTGTTTCTTCTTTCGACTTGCTTGCCAAAATAATGACAACATAAACGTTAGCAGCAATGATGCATGACTAGCAACAACCATATATTTCGGTCGGACTAGTAATAACATTTATGGATACGACTCTTAGTGGCTAATTGACTGTTATTTTGCAGACAACGGGTCTAACCGGTGCCAGTACGGCTGTGGGCTAAAAATCTGGAACTTACAATTAATTCCTATGAAATATGGCATCGACATTGCTGACACGCGTACGATCATTTTTCATAGTTCTTGATGCTGCCGCTGATGTCCACGCTTCTTATAGTCACCAGCAAATGTCACTAGATGGCAGAAGGATGATTTAAATGAGGGAGGCTTAAAGCTTTCGAAAAAGTACTAACGCCATAAAGCTCAATGCGATATAACCTATATTAGGATTATTTGATCAACTGTGAATATATGTCCTGACATCGGCACTCTGTTTAATTAACTGTAATGCAACTAAGGCCTAGGTACTCAGAAGATTTTACAGTTTTTTTAGATAATCATTTCGTAACACGACAATTTATTGTACAAGACAGGCGCTTATATACATTTTATATATGTCCATTAAAGAAATTTTTTCTGTAAGCTTCGATGCACGTAGAAGGAGTACATGGGTTGTAACTCGACATGAATCATTCACGAATGCGAAGTAACCGTAACGTAGCAATGCGGTAGCGGTTATCAATGATAGATAATTTTGAACATCAATCGAAGCATTTTCATGTGGATAAACTTATTTCAGTTAGGATAATACGTTACAACGCTTATATTGTAACGTATTGCCCTGGCCTTACCTTGTTGTTGCATTTTACCTTGCTAAAGACTCACTTGTAATATGAATCTTTAACAAGGTGAGGTGCAAATCATCGACACTGCTAGGTTAGCTTTTAACCTTGTGAGCTTGCTAAAATGTGAGTGCTTTACCCTGTGGTAAGTGCTTTTATATATATATATATATAGGTACCTACAATTAACTCTCTTAGCTATCCATATTATAAAATGAACAAAAAGTAGCTGCACCCGGAGAGAACTTTAGAGAACGCTGTAACTTAACTTAGGCCCTATTGAAATCTAGTGCAGCTTGTTCTAAAATACTAAGTATAACTGCATTTCGAGGCCTCTATTTATGTTTAGGGCAAAAGCATCTTTATTCTATGTACTTACTACGTATGGATGGATAAAAATTGCCGAATAATTTGCCTGGCGTAGTAAAAGTACTTTGGTCTTTGGCAACGAATTGGCTACACCTGCTTTTATCCTAGTCAAAATGCATTTTGGCTGATTGGTGATCAAGTTGTTCGGTTGCCAAAGAAAACGATATAATTATGTGATAAACCAAAAATCAAGTAAACACCAAAGCCAGACAACCCCATTATAACAACAGCATAAAAGTGTACAGTCATCATCATATACAAGGATAACAGACTTGGTTTTGCAACATATTGTAATCTTGCAGCCACTTAAAATTGCAAAAATGTAGACTACACGGCAAAGGTGGAACTGAAATTTCGGCCATGATAAATAACTGATACTGATAACTATGAAAAGTGATTATCGTTGTGGCGATCACTGCAGCACCTACAGGCAAGTTTCTCAATCATGATGTGATTCAAGCTTGATCGGTGACGCTCTACATACATTCGGCGATCCGCTGTTATTGTAGTTGGTGATGAGTGCCCAATACACGCTTCCAGAATATTAGTGTGTCAGAGCCCAGCTGTGTGGGGACGAGCAGGCGGATACGGCAGTTTAGTGCGGCTTGGGGAATGCTAATTTATGATTAAGAGAAAATGGGTTGGGCTTAAGTTATTTTTGACTAGAACTAGAAAAAAGTTACTGATCTGAGCAGTTTTTGTAAAGGTTGAGAAAAGATATTAGAACACGTAGGGTCGGAAAAAGGGTTCATATAGGAGAGGACTTTAATGCACTTAATGAGAGATGAAGTTGAACACGTATGGAAGTGGAAGGGCTTTAAAAAGTGGATGGCAGCCAACGATCTCAGAGTAATCAGTGAGGGAGAACACCCAACGAAAAAGTCGAACGAAAAAAGTAACAGGGTCTGGCTGGATTATATCATGGTAAGTGAAGACTTAGCGGGCCGAGTGACGGGGCGGAGGATACGGGATACAGAATTGCTGAGTGATCATCGGTAAATAACAATCGAAAAGACCGGGGTGCGATACCGTCCAATAAGCAGGCAAGCTCGCACAGATGGAAAGCCAGCAGGATAGACTGGGTCTTTGAGAAACAGGTCTCCGCCTGTCTCGGTAGACAGAACAGAAGGGGAAAAGATCGAGGCCTCTCACGAAGGACACAGACCGTCTTTTTTAAGAGGGGGTAACAGACTTGGAAGAGTTGCTTGGAAGTAGATCCGTGATACGCATATTAAGCTTGCCAGAAAGGAGTGCATCAAGGGAAGGAGAAGGTTCACTAGGCGTAATCCTTTTTTTCATATGGTGGAGGAAAAAATGCAATTAGGTTGACGAGGACACCGCCGGTGAGACGCATAAAATGTGGGGTAATGCTGCCTCGACTTTATTTTGGTTCCTAATGCGCTGTGAAGTGCTACAAAAGCTGCACAGAGCTGCTCAGTCTCTACAATGCTTTTAAACGCTAACAAATTCTACTTGAATGCTTAGTGAGCTTACTCAGAAGCATAGGGTGTACCTACGCCCCCCTACCTGATAAAACCTGCCCTTTGACCTTTTTACACCTTCTCCCTGGAACCGTGATCGTTGGTGTCTTTTGTGACCTGTGCCCGGAATATTTTGGCACGGGTAGATTAGCGCGCGTTGGCGTTCATCTTCCGTATACTTCCCGCCCGGAGAAGCGCTTTTAGCGGTTCCTTCCTAGTCACAATGTCTCCAAAGAAGGCGGTGGCTCTATTCTAGCTTTCATCATTTCTAGAACCATCTCCTTAATTGTGAGCTTGCTAACTACTCCTTTGTGTATCCGCTTGCTTCTTATTACTTCTAATGCTTTGCTCTAACTCATCGGATTCTCTTAAATTGCAGATCACATACATATCCTTGTTCGCCTTGTCAATTTTCATAGCCCACGTCTAGATTGGTCATTGCCGTTACCACTTAGCATACGTGCTATGTCATTTTTCGTAGGCCTTTTCAATTAGTTTTCTTGCGTGCGGTATAAAGTGCTGAGCCCAACTTTCAAAAAATCACCTCTGCTGTCCGTTTTTGGGGTTGTCCACTAATGTTGCCACTTTTCCATTGTGGCAGTACGGCCGCTGTTCGTGTTGTGTTCTCCCGCTTGGTCTCTTCGTTGCCTTTGTGTCATTTCTTCCGTCAAGTAGATCGCATGGGAATGTGGGTAAAAACAAGCAGAGATAGATACTGTTGTACTCACTCTAGCGATACAAATCGCTCCGATTCGTTGAAGTGACACGGCACTGCTGAACCACGAAGATGGCTATTATCGCCGACTGTACTCTTCACTGCTTGTCAGCCCTTCTGGTTCGTGGCATGATACGCACCAGTTTATATAATAACCGCCTCCACGCATGCTGTCCCTATGTGGGGTCATCCCTCGGTCGGGGGTGATCCCCAGGTATTCTACCGTTTTCTTCGGTTCGACCCGGTGACCCCGCAGGTGAACTACGTCGATTTTTTCGTTAGGCATTTTGTCTATCAGGAGAATAACTTCGGTTTTAGGGAGGCCAAAACCCAGGTGGGCGTCCTCGTCTGGTCGTCGATTCGGCGGAGCACACTATTTGTGTGCTTCGATCTCGTCTTCTGTGGGCCCCGTAACGACCAGGGCCAGGTCGGTGGCTTACGCCGACGAGTCGCTTGCTACCTCGTTATAAGTGATATTCCAAACCGGTGGGCCGAGTATGGATCCCTGTGACACACCTGCTGTCATGAGAGATGTGCTTCGCTCCCAGCTGACCTCTCTTTCTCTCAGGTAGCTGGCGATTATATGTCGGAGTGGTGCCGATATTCCGGCTACGTTTAAAGTTTAGGGAATAATTCGTTAGTTTATAGAGTTGGACGCACTTTCTACGTTTAGCAGAATCCGCAGTAAAGTTCGAGTAAAGCGGTTTTCACCGCTTTGCTGCTTTCTTATTCCTTTGTGAGTCTTGAAACGAAGATCGCTTTGAAGGCCTTTACGACCATCGGCAGCATGCACAGGGATCTGTACGACGACGACTGATCTGGCGGTTTTCCTTTCTTGGGGATTAGCACAAGCCATCCCGTTGTCTCCGTGTGTGAGAAATAGTCCTGTCGAAAGAGATCAGCGAAAACTTCCTTGAAGTATCCCGAGTGCTCTTTCATCATGACTTGGACATGCGGGGATGCCCTCTGGTCCCGGAATTTTGCTGCACCTAATTCTTTTGCCTGCGGCGATTGTCTCCTTGACAGTCGTCGCAAGATTTTTTCCTCGCTACTTTCTCTCGGTATCGATTACAGACTTTCGATTCGAATTAAAAAGAGAGAAGCAATGGATTGCTCTTTAATTTCGCTAGGGATGGCCAGCCGCTTGCTTCTTTCCAGTCTCTTCCTTATCGTCTTGTGCGCCATGTCGAAGGAACCATATCCTTCATCAGCTTGCCTTCAGTGCTGTTCTTCGCCTTTCAGATGAGTTGCGCTTCTCCTTTTTTTCCGACTGGTAGGGAGTTAAATCTTCTTAACCCGGATTCTTTGAATTCTATCCCATGTGCCATTGGCGCGCTTGGATGCACTTTTTTTCTGAATTCGGCAATTCCTCGTCCACCAGTACTTGGGAGCGTGGCATTGGATTCTGAAATTCTTTGAAGCTTTTGGTGCGGATCTCCGGCAGGTCTCAAGGAGAACTTTCATCATCCACCTTTCGTTCATTGGCACTTTCTTCCATGGGCCTTTTCCTCTAGTTCATACGTTAAAGGTTGAGATTCTTTTTTCCTTGCGTATCTCCCAGCCATTCCACGCCACGAGCTCAATGAATTTCCTGCCCCTCTCATCCTGTTGTTCGGCTCTCTAGTCGGGGGCCACCCCATCGGAGCCCCCGCACAGGTATACATGGATTTTGTAGCTTGCTCTCATGACCGTCATCATGACGCTCAACCTTCTCTATGTACTCGATGAAGTTTCCGATTAGCCAGTTAGGATAGCTGTGTAATACACCTCTATTTCTCATCTCTTTAAACAAATCCTTCATCATTCCCACTCCTCTTCAGTTTCGCGTCATCCTTCCTTGGGCGTACCTTTCAGATAAACGCGTTTTGCCTGCCGTTAAGAGCCCACCACCTGACCAAAACTAGGTCGATGTTGGGCTCGCTGATAGGACAGACGTTCAATTTCCATTAAGCCATCGTAGCCTCTAGGGGGTCGTGAGCGTCCTTTATCACGAGTGCCATTTTTGGACCGCACAGGGCTACGTCGAACAGCATAGCCTTCATCTCCACCTTGTCCTGGATAACCTGGGCAAAGTTCTTGCAACGTCTCATCTCAGTCCCTGATACATTCAGCACAAAGGTGCCCTCGACTTTGCTAGCATGCTCCTTGATAGTCGTGCCGGTTTCATCCGAGCTGACACACTTTTTGAGCATCAGCAAAACCTCCTTTCACGTTTTGCCATTAGCATCAACGATCACCAGTTTTTTCCGTTCTTTTTTGTTTTTATCCTCCCTTACTTCCTTTATTTTTGCTTCTTCTGGATTGGTGTTTGTTTGGCTTGAGGCTGGTACAATGCAGGGCAAGCAGGCCGGCCAAGAAGACTATGGTAACCGACTTCTAGCTCCCCTCGAGTCTTCTTAGTGTGCTGCTGAGCGCCTCTTGGGTTTTTCTCCAAGCCGGCCTATCATTCGCCTTTTTCGCACTGTTCATCAATGCTATGAGCAATGTTTTTGGCTTCGTGCTTTCATCGTTGGATTTTTCAATCCACACGCTCTCGCTAGTCTTATATCGTGCTTTTTGACCCGGTTTAAGAATAGTGTTGCTTCCCCAGCGTTGGAAGCTTCGTCTATTCTTCCTTGTTGTACCCGGCCACAATCACAAACCTCAGATTTCTTTCTCCAATCGAGCCGCTGTTGGCGACGCTAATCTCCGCGTAGGCCTTTTTCGGCCATTTGCCCTCGCTGTGTTCTAATACCTCTTTAAAAGTGTTGGCCGTTTTCTTCCAAAGTTCTTGTGCCGCTAGCTCCTTTTTCTGCGCTCGAGTCAGAAGCGTGGGCGCCGTTTTAGCGATGTCTGGCCATACCCTTTGGACTATTTCCTTTAGCTCCGCAACTGGGCTGCCGCTCTGGCCGCGACCAGTACTCTCTTCCTTCAAAGCTCCTCTTGCGTCGCCCCGCCCGCCCTCTGGAAGTCCTCGGCCTCCGTCGGATTTGCCCTCCTGTCTGGCCACTGCACCTTGAGTTCATAAGCCGACTTCCTGTGGCTACAATTGAGTTACTGCCTCTTCCTCCGTCGAGTGCACCACAAAGGCCACTTTTGTTCCTACGTCGGGTGGTGTTTGTTGACAAAATCGATAACAAGAAATGCTTTCTGACGCCCAGTATGGATTTCGGAAGGGTAGATCCTCTGTTGAGCTTATCTGGCGGTATTAAGTCTAGCGACAGAGGAAACACGGGAGTCGCTTAAAACCAAGCGTTTCGTCCTCAATATTTGATTGGACGTTAGGAGTGCCTTTAGCTGGATTGAATGGATGGAGATCATGTTCGTATTTGAAAAGAAGGGAATTTCGGCAGGCTTGCGACACGTCATGTCGCCGTACCTTAGTTAATGTCCTAGGTGTTCTAGGTGGTGATGAGGAATTCAAGATTACAGCCGGGATCCCCTAGTTTATCTTAGACCCCACTTTTTTGGAATCTAGCTTATGACGGGGTTTTAACCTTCTCGCATCCAGTTACTAGCTTACGAGGACGATTTGGCTCTGCTAGTCACGGCATCCAATGAGAAAGAGCTAGGAGAGTGCTAATGAAATGTTGTTCGCCATGGCCAAGTGGGTGAAAGAAAGCAAGCTCGCTCAGCATAAGACAGAGGCACTCTAGTTTATAGGCAGGAGGAGGAAAGAAGGGATTAGGTTGAGCCTCGAAGGCCATCCAATAAGGATCAGCAAAGAGGCGAGGTACCTCGGCGTTCAGTGGGATACCGAACTAACTGACAGTGCGCATGTTAGAATGGTATTTCTGAAGGCAGGCCGGGTGGCAACTTACATACCAGGATTATCCTGAGAATGGATGGGGTGTCTAATGCCACAAGACATCTCTTGGCGTAGATGGGCAAATCGATAGGTACATATGCGGCTCCGGTATGGGCGGACCTGGCTCTATGGGTCGAGACTAATAAAAGCACACTACGCCGGGTCCAAAGGCCGCTGGCTATTTGGAGGACATACAGGACCGTCAAATATTTGATTATAAGTCATTTTATGAATGCCTAGAAATCGTTCATGATCTACTTTAGGTGTTGACCTACTATGTTTATAATTCGTTACTGGTTAGTAAATTTATTAACAGATTTGCGAAAGTAAACACAAGTTTCCATAAAATGACATCTAAAAATATACTGATGAATTAATTCATTTTAAATTCGCAGATATATTTATCATCATAATTTTTTTTACCACTAGGTGCAGATAATAGAAAGCCACGTTTCAACGTTGTTCATTTTTAACGCGCGGTCAGAAATCGGGTTTGATTCATACCGTAAACAAAGACTGCGAATGCGTTTTCATTACAAGTATAACGATTATAATATTATATTTGTACAACGTTTTGTTATAGAATTATATAAAGTGTAATACGGTGGTATATTTCCTGGAGGTGCATCGATAGAGTAGGGATAGCAATGTTGCATTGCATATGTTCTTATTGGGCGTCATTTTCTGTGTATTTTATGCCACTCGAAAGAGAACCTTTTTACAATAAGAGCGCGCTTCACGTATGTACAGAATTGCAACATGTATTTCCTATTCATTTAGCTGTTACTTGAGCAATGACGAATACCATCTTTAGTTATATCACATTCGGTTGTCTTCTTTATTTTAAAGAACATTTCATTCTCATTACGGCTATACGGTTTGCAGTCTTGCCTGTAGAGTCACTGATTTCTTGTCTTTATTTATATTTTCTATTATTGCCGCCATTTTACAATTATTTTTGTTGTAAGTTCATCATCTGGCTCATCGTTGCAGATGTTACATGCTTTTTATGTATTCCCGCAGGACGAACTGTATGACGCGTCTTGTTTTTGCTTTATTTATTTCGCTCCACAATCATTTTTTTTTCATAGGGGTCTGTAAGGCTTATTGCATGACCACTGAGCATTTTATATACATACATAATTAGATACATTGTCTAGTTTTCACCGTTTAACATACGATACTTAGCATTTATTTTTTCTTTGTATTAAGCGTCTTTCACTCATGTATTTACAATTTATGTGCTTAGACTCGCAAGTAAATCCAATATATTCGAATCGAATCGCAAATCGAAATCGTATTTCGAATCACTGAGCCCACATATTTTCTTCTTGCTTTATAGAACGGCAACGAAAATTTCTGCTCTATCCTTTATATTGTAATTATTCACTTTTATATTACCAACTACAGTTCTCTCTGTATACTCATCATGCTACGTCGTTTCTCTTTATTGCATATTTATATTTTTGTTGTTGGAAGAATCGCGCACGCCGTTATGAAATGTTGAAGAATACTAGCCGCCAAAGAAGTACCTCTAATGACAATAGCTGCCAAGCTAAAGTCATTCACTTAAAGCTTTTAACTGTGCCTCGTAAAACACTCGCTTATTCTTATTTAGCCTAGAAACAAAGCAAACTCCGAATTTTCCCTCTATAAAAGCGGTGCGGATTTGTACATTAACTTTCCATAGCGGAACAAACTATTGCTATCACTATTGCTAACACTAGCGTATGGGTGCGAAAAATTCCGCAGTAAGCAATATACCTTATACCTTTTAGGAATACAATGCAGCCCCATAGCGTGTTCAGCCGAATTACTCCTGAATGGTTTAAAATTTGTTCTTTCAGATATTTGTATCGGTTTTAGTATAATATACGCTCGCCTTGAATTTCAAGATGTTCCCTTCTTCCCTGTCTCCAGAAGATACAACATTAACTATTCTTTAAGTATTCTTTCTATTTGCTTCTAAATATCGTTCCCTGAATAATTCACCATCTCTAATTTACCATCCCTTTTACCAATGTTTGTCGGAACCCGCTTTATCTATATTATTGATCTCCGAAATGCACCTAAACCTTTATTTTATCAGATGATGATTTCTATAGCTTTCGCCAACTCTTTTACTTCTAAAGTGCAATGATATTTATCTATAAAATAAAATTTAGATTAGTTCTTTTCGTTTCCACTTCCCGTGGCTGATAGGTATCTGTAAACACTAATATAGAATGTAACATTGCAATCTCTTCCATAATCCCATTGCGAATTGCACTTTAATTAGTTTTCTATCCGAAGCATGCTATGGGGATTATATAATAACGAACGAAACAACAAAAGCTTTTTCTCAAAACATTTCAAAACATGGAGATTGAAAACTGCACGAGTGGATGACCAAAGTGCTCTTTTTAACACGCTTTGATATATAGACGTTTAAACCTTCACAAAGAAATCAGAATTTTCTTTTCATAGAATTGCTTGACATATATACATTAAAGTCCGGTTGAAGAAAGCATCAAATTACCCGCGACTACAAAACTTTTTAGACGGTGAAACCGGTGGCCTTCCTTTTGAAGCTTGATTCTGGCGTCATGGGAAGGGGGATATCATCATCATCATCATTACCATAATTTATTAAACATGCTTGTCGCGTAGTATACAATAAGTATGTATAAAAATAGATAGTAATGAAGCCCGTGAAGACGAATTGATAATAACTAATAACTGCTCTATTATGGTCAAACACGGCTAAGAGCGTTTCATGCTGAGTGCTATTTTGTTTCTTAACTAAGCTAAACCCACCTGGGAGGCCAGCGAGGTGACGTCATCCGCATAGATCTTGGTAACCGGCGAGGGAGCATGGCTTGTTATGAAATCCATGCACGAATACTGCCACAGCGTCTCGGTTCGATGCATATGATCTTTTCCACATGTCATCGTTCATTGCGCCGGTGCTTAGGAAACCAGGATCGACATTTGCGCATTTTCTCTCCCATGACGAGAAAACCTCGCTAAGGGCAGAAGTCGCAGAGAAAACAGAGTGGCTCCTGAGCCAGAAAGATGAGAGCACACTTGAGGCAGGATTACTTCAAGCCATTTAAGAGCTCGAGGTTTACCTGACTTAGGTCCTTCCAAATGATCTCCACTCCGTAGAGGTCCATCGGCGCAACTTTCAAATAGAACGGATGCAAGAGCGTTAAAATCGCTAAAAGATGAAGATTTATCATTTCCACCGTAAACAGCGTCTTTCGGTATCGTTCGGTGACGTGAGCCAGGAACCAGGTGTCTTCAGTTGTTAGTTGTAGACATAGATACGAGAATTCATTGAGATAGGCAAGCAAGTGGCCGTCAGCGTGCTTGATGCCGTTCAGCAGTTACGAGCACGATGTCATTGTGGAGCGATTACGTCCGAAGCTATGCTGTTCTCTCGTAATAATTTCTGTAGCCTTTAAGAATTGGCATAGCCTTTTTGGCAGAAGAGAGGACAGCAGCTTAGATCAGACACTTTTCTTGGCTATGCTTCGCAAAGAACAAAACTGCATTAGGTCTCCCTTGGCCTTCGGAATAACGATGAGGTTGGTTTCTAGTCTTTGTGGGGAAAGGGATTCTATACGCGGGCACTCATTGAAGAGTGCCGTCCAACAAGATGCAGGGATGATAGTGACCTTCAAGTGTTTTTTCCGATTCCATCAGGACTCGCCGCTTAATTAACGTACAGTGCTTGGACTACGTCCTTCACCGCGAATTGATTCTCCAGGTGTTGTCACTCGTCTACAGGCAGGCGGATATCAATTGGCCTGGGACGCAATGATGGCTTGTACACTAGCGCAGTGTTGTGTCAGCGACTGCACCAAAAACGCGCGACACGTATCAAAAGTAGAGGAGTGTGAATGGAGAGTGTGAATGTGGAAATGAGTGACGCATACGGCATTTACACCTAGCCATAAAAACGCCTAGAGCCGTCGACAAAAACTCAGAAAAATTCTCAAAACCTCTTAGCAATGGCGTGATGTCACTGATTGAAAGGAAACGAACCACGAAGTTTGTTCTATTCGAGTTTTTATTAGATGTGCCGAATTGCACCATAACCTTGGGCTTACTGCCACGGGTTACCGGATTACTAACGAAGCTCTTAAAAATAAAATTTTTGTACTAAATAATATTTTGACAAATAGACCGAACTGTCCTCTATAGGATACCTCGATATACAGACATAGAAATCTGCAAAAAACTTACCAAAACAACTCTCACAACACATTTGGGAATATAGACATTGAAAAGTGAACTAGGAATTTACCTAGATATAATACCACTGGGCGACAAAAGTTTCCATAACGACCCCCACAAAACACCTTAAAACATACATATCAAAATCAGCAAGTAAAAAGTTTAAAATCAGCATGTAAAAAGTTTCAAACGCCTCTATAGTACGTGTATAGTACTTGTAATAAAAAAAATTAACATTACGACTATGAAAACTCTAATTTAAAAATTAAATCGAATAAACAACAACATCCGCATCTAGTCGCTGTACTTTATTACCTTTGAAAAACACAAAAATGATGTCTTTACGCATTAACATCTTGTAGACTACAAGAATAGGTAAAATTGACAATCATTCAAGTTTGTCTCCTAGGTAAAGCTAAAAAGCTTGTAACCCCAATAGCAAACGATCAACACAAAGGCTAATCTAATTAAGGCGTACAAACAAGGTTTTTGTATACAGTTCTTATAAACAAAAATTATTTGTGTTAATAAACCCTTTTATACGTCTACTCATTGCGGTGCTACAGGTAGTGGGTTATCATATCATGCGTACATTGTTTTCAGTTAACAATGTATTCACCACCCCTTTGCAGCTCACCTGCTCGCTTTTCTTTTTTTACAAAAAGACGGTATATCCTTCCGCGTGGCCCAAAAATACTAATATGCCACCTTATGTACACTATACAACGTATACAATACAACAGTGGCAGTGTGAGTAGAAATCTACGTGCCTCTTTGTGGATCCATGACGGACTTACGAGGATTTTCTAAGACAAACTAAAATACACTAAAACTGAGTTGATATCTAGATCGAGCCAAGCCCTTACAGTCTAGTGAGTACGCTCATGGTTATGACAGACAGATGACTAGAGCATGAGTTGAATAAATCGCAGAAAGTGCAAAACAGATGCACCTCTCCTTGCGGAAGCAAGATTGTTTGTCCCGAAGCCCGACTAATATTTAAAATATATGATACATTGTTACAACGGCTAGTGTGAAATAAAAAAGTAAGATACTTTTTTCTTATGAATTTCGTATATTTTACAAAAATAAATATGTAGTCGTTGGTCTGAGTTAAGAGACGTTTCTACCTCTAGTGCAACTATTAATGAAAAAATAAAAAAAATCATTAATGGGTTTGAAATCAATACTTAAAACTCCTTGCGTTTTATGTTTATCAAGCATGAGTTAGGGTGTAGCCTTCTGTGTTTTTTGTTACTAAAACCTATTGCCGCAAAACCCCCATTGTAGACTAACTGCTCGTGATACGGTATGCATATATTTAAATTTGGAACAAGTAGGGCATTTCGAGAAACTACAGTGTCTCAGCTGAGGCTGGAAGCTAAATCCTTAAAATTAAATAAAGCGACATTATCTAGTTTCTGTATAGTTCTAAATAATTCGCCTACGTTCGTCCGTTCCCTGCTTAGTCAATGTTGACTTTTAAGCGTGTGGATCTCATGCCTTTTAAGCGGTGGAGCGTTGATGCGTTTCGTCAATGGCTTTGCGAAGCCTCCAGAACCTTTTTTATCAGTAGTAGAATCATTTTTCTGGTGTCTCGGGGCATGGCACTTTGGTTTGCACATGTGAACTTGTTTCAGAATTGTCCCTGTGCTTCGTGAGTCAGATTACCGTACCTTTTGCACCTCTTAAGGCTCAGTTGATCCTCCTCGAAACGCATCAGGCGAAGAACGCACAACAAATAATGTTAGTTATATTAGCGATTTGACCGAAGCGCACCTGGCCTTGAAAATAACGAGCGTTTATTTTGAATTGCCTGACACATATACTAACTTCAAGTAGACAACTCCGCCAGACGCTGTATCGTTATCATCTGTGAAATCTTGCAAATCTTGACCGACGATGTAGCCTGGTTCTTCCACCTAGCAACGGGCTTCTTTAAATCTGTCTGAGTGCGTTAGCTGCTTTGAATACTTCACCCGGCTTTTAGTAGCTTTGGTAGAAGTGCCTTATCCTAGGTTACCTTTCACAGATGCATTCACTGCAAAATGAGCTTGATCTTTCTTACAAACCGTGCTATCAGTCCCACTTGATTACGCAGCGTTGTCACAGCTTTAAATAACACACGTTTGCTTGGGTATGTAGGCTGAGCAAATTTAATGAGGTCTGCTCCAGTAAGCTCCATCAGCGCATCCAGCATTTGTTTCGAATTTATTTTTAGAACCTTTTTGGCCGCAAATGTCTCCGATGATTGATTGTAGACTCATACTCTAGGTCAGGTCACCTGATACGTTATGGCATTTCTAATGTTTTTTCCGTTAAAACTCAATAGTTTTTATGTTATTTGAGCTTTCTTGTTTTATTTAAAGTGTACTGTTCGGCCGGATAATAAAATGGTATATGATGACCCTGGTATCATAATTCATCTTTAGGTACTAAATTACTGTTACCGCATATGTTCTAATGTATTGCTTTGCTTTGCAATGCACAAGTTAAATTTTGTAGAAGTGCTTCGAGTAGCATTCCAGATTTTTTGTGAAATGACCGCGATAAGTTCTACTCTCATCCAATTTTCTAACTGCTTTTTAGTATGAAGATGCTCAGTTAAGAGCGTTTCGTATACTAAACACTTAAGTCTTTTTATAAAATAAAAGTCAATTAGCCTGAGGTCTCTGAGCGAACCGATACCACCGTTCGTCATGAGCACTCGTTTTAAGAGCTTTGTACTAAGGTACCACATGATAGGGTGGTGCCATGCGCTGGGCACCCATCCTTCATGAAAATCATGCTCTGTAATATTCCCAGCGGCACAGAATCAAGGAATGTGTCTATATTTATATTTGAATAAACTCATTTTGTATGAGCATTAAATACCTTAGTACCGTCAGAGTTCCGTTATAGATGTAAGGTTCCACGATTGTACTTCTTACAATGCTGCGACATACATTTTTACATTAGATCTTACCTGACCCCCTACTTACCCGAAGTGGCGTGGATTTGTGAAGCTTTAGAAGTGCTTATTGTTCATGTTAAGTCAGCCTAGGCTTGAAGATTTCGCTTTGTCATTATAGAGCACCGCCCAGAAAAACTGCTCCCGTTCGTTAACATTACGGAGGCGTTTGCCAAGACTCAAATCGCCTAATTAAGTCGATATTCCTTAAATGGTATACTCTACGCATCCTGAAAGCTCTGAATCCATGTCTTCGAAGAAAAAAAATAGGTACTACCTGAAAATTCTAATCGTACATGCCATTTGCCATTCCATTTCTACGCCTATAGATTTACATGGAAATGAGCCAGAACAGTACTCTAGATTCTTTTCGAAACACCCGACACTCTACGCGGTTATCTCTCTTAAACTAGCAAAGGATTTCTGTTTTCAAGCACTTGGCTTAAGAAGTGCGAATAAGAGACAATATTACGTTTCTACCTTAAGCGTTAAAACCCTCAC
This sequence comes from Tropilaelaps mercedesae, assembly GCA_002081605.1. Lineage (NCBI taxonomy): Eukaryota > Metazoa > Arthropoda > Arachnida > Mesostigmata > Laelapidae > Tropilaelaps > Tropilaelaps mercedesae. Next base: position 26,678 of record MNPL01001282.1, on the reverse strand, counting down.
ATCGTACGCACATTAGGCTACCTTAAAGATTTAATAAAAAGCATTCTAAATAGTTTTCAAACAAGTTAAAATAATTCAGAAACCCCGAGTCCTCACTTATGCACAGATAGGTTGTTTTTTGTTTTGGTAGAGAGTCATGAAGGTGAGGGGCGGGTATGCTTCTTTGGTACACTTTAGATTGCATACAGCTTAACCGAGGGTAGATAAGAGGTGGCAGTTCACGTTGTGAGGTAGATTTTGTGCGTTTTATTGTCTCCTACGCTTCTAACGGTATAGTGGCGCCGTAAGGAACCGCTGCATTGAAAGTTCCTGTAATATATTTGAGCCCGGGCTCAAACAAATTAGAGAACAAAAAACGCACGTACATAGTGGAAAATGAGTTTGCTTGTTTTTATAAGAAACTTGCGTCGCTATTTGCACAACCTTTATGCCGCTTGTTTTCTACACCTCATAAAGATGGTCCTCTCTTTAACTGCTTTAACAAATCCATAGCAGTACTACTTAGTAAAAAGGATACCAAATAGACCATTGATAAATATTATCCTGTTACGCAATGTTTCTTTGCATTTTGTTTGCAAAGATATTTGTAAACTGTATTTTTAACCATCAGTTATCAGAGGACCTGCTCGATGCAGATTAATATAATTTTACCAAACCAAAATGCACTGCAATTTAGTTGGGAAATATAGTGTATGACTGGGTCATTTCTAATAACAGTAAGAAAATGTTTGACTGTATTTACTCTTGCTGTCTCAAGGTATTCATAGAGTTAACCGACCAAAACGGATATCGAAGGTAAAATATCTTAATGTCGTCAATCGTCCGGTATCCTGGATAAACGACCACTTATTACGTAGATCCTTTCGCGTAAATTCAGTAGTCCCTTTGGTAGACTTGAATCGGCTCTATCCAAGATTCCTCAAAACGCTTACATTGGATCAGTATTATTTTAAAATGTTATCCTCGGGATAAACAGCTCATTGCCATCAAATATACGACATAAATTATACGGCGATGATCTAAAGGTGGGAATTGTTCTGTTCTGCAAACAACCTCAAATCTGATGTTCTAAACATGCACGCATGAATATAATTAATATGATTTTCTATACTCATATGCTTCTAATATTATTTTTATTGTCACATTTTATAGACAAGTAACAAGTGGAGCTAATCATCATTAATGGTGATGCCGGGGACAACAATGAAATATTTACGTACATTTACACGCCACTGCAACGTCAAATAAAAACAAAAGAGTCTGTCCTGCACGTTGCTGACAGTTTTTTGTATTACCCAGCGTTACTGCGAAAGCAAAGAGTACAAGGGTGTACGAAACAAACGAAACGGAAGAAGAAAATGAAGGAAATTTAATAAAGGCATTCTGAAGAAGTTTTATTGTTACTTATTTCTGAGCAGCAACTTATAGCAAGTGAGACTCTCGTCGCAGTATTTCGTCCCCTGCTTTGGCTCATGTGCTTATCCTTCTCTTTCATTTTCACTGCTCATCTTTCATCCTAGCTTCTCATTACCTGGTTCATCTTCGCCATTTCTACATCTTGGGCCGTCGTCCTTTTTATTGCGGATCGACGTTTGGAACTTTCGCTTTTAATTCTATTATCGTGTATTTCCGGAAAATCATCATAACTTGTGACAGTCACGTGCTTTATAGCTTCTCCACTCGGATGGTTTTGCTTACGCTGTTCTTTTTTAAAAAGTTCACTTTTTTATCGTTTCTCTGCTTATGAGGAGAAGATTTCTTTGTGGTTAGGGCAAATGACTCTAATTTGACAAATGACACTTCAACGTTGTGGAACAGCAACGTTTTTTAGGAAAATAAGCTCGGGAAAACATATTCACATTAAATATCTGATATAAATATGTACATACATATATAGATACATATCTTCAGAGACGGTTTGCCTAGGTACGTATTTAAATTTGGTTAAAAGTTTGTACTGCGATGGAACTAAACAGCTTTGACAAACAAATTTAAACCTGTGATCCATTGTCGACGCAAAAGCTTTTCTATGTAATATGAGACCACTCCTCTTCGTTCGGCATCGTGGCCGTTTGTTTTCACTGTTGAATTCCTCCGTTGCCCGCATTCTCCTTTTTCCGGTACTGCGGTCCTGTACCTAAAAAGCCGCGAAACTTTTTCTACGAGTTTACTGTCTCTTCGCTGCAGTATCTTTGGCTTCAAATATATATATATATATATAGAGAGAGAGAGAGAGAGAGATAGAGAGATAGAAAAGATATATATATATATATATATATATAGAGGGAGAGAGAGAGAGAGAGATAGAGAGATAGATATTTATCTTCAGAGAAGGCTTACTTAGGTCCGTATTTAAATTTGGTTAAAAGTTTGTACTGCGACGGAACTAAAAAGCTGTGGAAAACAAATTTAAACTTGTGATCCATTGTCGGCGCAAAAGCCTTACTATTTAACATGAGACCACTCCTCTTCGTCCGGCATCGCGGCCGTTTGTTTTCACTGTTGAATTCCTCCGTTGCCCGCATTCTCGTTCTTCCGGTACTGAGGTCCTGAACTGAGAGAGCCGGAAAACTTTTTCTACGAGTTTGCTGTTTCATCGCTGCAGTGTCTTTGCCTTCAATGCGCTCGCTCTGCTTACTATTTCCAGTATAAAATGGGATTTTGTAATATTTTACTAAAACAACAATAAACCATAAAACTAAAAATAACTATCGAAGCTACCAGGAGAAACCTTGGGACCTGCAGCAACATATGCTAAACCCAACAGTGTAAATAACCAATTAAAATAATAAGAAAAACGACAACTTGGATTCCTGTTTTGACCAGTCTTTTCCATATTGAAGGATTCGAGAGTTCGAGGTATTCTCTGATTTTCGAGGAAAATTTTCAAAGATTTTGAATAATTTGCATGCGTCCTTAATTTAAGTTGTGACAATGGCTGATCCAGAAAAACAGCCGAAGACAGTTAGAAAATATCGGCTTTACAGGTAGGAATAATTTCTCTTATTTCAGTCCACTATAGTATAATTATAACAACAAAAAGTCATATCGAAAAAAATACTTTATGAAAAAGGGAGTCATTTTCCTATATATAAAGAATATATATATAACGAACTAACTATATAACGAACCAAGATTTTTGCCTGTGGGTTTTGCTTGTAGAATGTTTGTTATCTCACGACGCACTTTCGAGGATACCATTATCGCGTTGTTTTTTATTCAGGCTGAATCAGTTTGAAAAAGTAGCTTGAAAACTGGAACACAGTTTTATTATTCTCAAAAAAATCCTAACCCAGACTCACATGCTAAAGTGCCAATAATTGCACCAACTTAATACTATGACAAATAGATTTAAATTGTGAGCAAGCATGAATTTATTACCTTTTGTACCGTTGCCTTGTACTCCCTATTATATTAATTGTGAATTAGCCTTTGCATCAGAAAGGCTACAATGTACAAACATGATGTTATTTCAATTTATCAGACTGAAGCGCTGTTGTTTATATTGTTCAGTAATACAGATATTATGCGCTAATGTAATGGGCAGTACTATTTACGCTTCACTGGTATAAAGTTCTCATATGTTAGCTTAGGGCCACATTTCCTTTATCCTTAGTATTCACAGAAGATGTCCGATCTGCGTATTTTTCCTTGATTGTCAAGGTCTAATGCCTAACTTTACATGGTCACAGTACTCGCTTCATTTTGACGAAACAATGTACCGCAAGGGATGTCTGGATGTGGATGTACACAATTTTACTCAAATACTTTATGTGTGTACGTTGGATGAAAGTTGATAAAGGTAAACCAATAATTACAGAAAGTCTCAGACGCAGGAGACGTAAAATTACTTGGGGACCCTCTCAGTTTTAAACTCGGAACTGCTTTTGCATAGTTGGAGATCGACGAGTAGCAGAATGCTCCAGCAACTAGTTTAAACTACACATGAAAGTGGAACGTCAACGAGTGAGCCTCAAATTGTCAACACTTTGGAGTGCAACAGAAGGTAATGTAGTAACGACATTCAGCAGAGTGCAAAATAGGAATTCAAATGCCGAAAGGGGGAAGATAAATCTCTGACAGCAAGACTATCGAGAGAAAGTAGGTTACCTAATAAGTTAAAGCTAAATTAAATTACCTTGCCACAGGTTAGAACAGTTAACAACCAATCGGAATCCTAGGGAATACCGAGTTTTACAGAAAATATGCAACAAGGGGATTGCTATTCCTCCGGCCTTTTTTACTTAGCACTGATCATTATGATTCGCTGTTACGTCCAATCAGGAGGTCTTGTTACTGATATAGGTACAAAAGAGCAACAAATAAATGCCTGTTGAGTTCACAGCGCCCATAAAATTGTTCAATAAAGTTGTGCCCAACCCATCAATAAAGCTAGTGTGGCGTTTGCTAAAACACAGCAGCAACTCTTTCGGTTTTCTTTTCTTCAAAAGAAATTGTTGCAGTCAAGTGCGAGCGTGTTTCAAGAAAAAGCCCTACGAGCACCACCTTAAGCCTAACTGGAAATGTCTTTCCAATCCATTGTTTTTATCAGGCTTGTTACCTATTAGTCACAATATCTCGTAGACAATTTTTTCAAAATAATGTCAAATGGCTTCAGAAGCGTTTGACTTGGCATAACAGTTTTTTCAAGTTTTTATTTTTTCTACAGTTTCAAGAAGAAGTGTCGCAAAATGACGTAAAACTCATTAGGATGTAATGCAATATTTAGTAATTGTGATCAGAATGAGGAACAGGTACACCTCTTGCTCGTAGCGCATTCAAAGTTCCCTCCCGTGCCACAAGCAATACTCCAATGACAAAGGTTTCAGTACTAAAAATTATAAGAAATATAGTACCCAGTTGATGTCAAATATGGTGTAAGCCCCTTTTTTGTTTCAAGTTGGAAATATAAGTTGGAATCAACTACTATAAATATATTTCATGTTATTACCTACCTTTACAAGATAATGATGAAAAGGTGTCCAGGTGAGTTTAAGCTGCGAGTCTTTTGCCATTTTCATAAAAATATGCTCGTTAAGTGTTTAGAGACGTTTTATTATATATGGAATTTTTACATCAGCCCTCCTACTGATACTGATAAACGTCGCACTCGATGTAACCGTTAATTAACTTTAGGAGCACTTGTTTATTTCTTTTTAAACCAAAGTTCTGTGCTGGCGTTATGATGACTGGCTCAATTTAACGTAAACTTGAGGAGCGAGCGATATAGGTGCATGCTTCTTTAGGAAATATTCTAAAGTAACGTTTCACGTTGTTTAATATACAGTTGCATTCTTTACATGTAGTATTATTAAGTATAATAATGATGTCACGAGAAACATTGCATACCTTCGACACGCAATTAAAGGACTTGGTGCAGTCTTCCTTTAAAGCAGTAAAATTTCTAGCGGTGTGAAAGGACCACACTGGTGCGCAAAAAATGAGCCTACGAACAATTACACTCATGTACATTTAGTACAAAATTCGAGCCCTTTATTATAATATATTGTAAAAATATGCGATATAACCTGTTAGCAGACAGAATGATACAAGTAAAGAGTTCTGAGGGTAATGCTTAGGGTTCATGGTGGCTCAAAAATCATGAAAGCTTCCCGTAGTGGGATTGCATTTCTCATCTCTCTCTTTCTCTCTACCAAATGAATTCCCAACATGTTAAAGGCCGCGGGCCTATCATGGGGACAGTGGCACCAAGCGGTTTTAACCTGTCAAATTTTTTCTGAATCTTCGAGTGAGAAGTTTCAAGTTCTTTAACTTGGTATTCAATACATTTTTGAAAAATTGGTCTTCTCGCTCTTTTGATAACTGAGAATATTTTCACATATTTCAAGTAATTTTACATTAAAATTTATTACTATGCTACAATCTAAACAGGGAAGTTCACTATTTTACTCCAAGTGAGTAAGCCTTATCGGCATATTAATTTTCTTAAAACTTATTACAATCTCTTGACAACATTCGTTTAAAAATAGTTAATCTTGTTGTAAGTAGTGTAATGATTATAGACTTCAAAAAGACCTTAATTAATTTTTTTCTGGTTGGTGACAAAACAAAAATGAAACCGTCGAAAACATATTAATAATTTTTGGCACTAAAGCTTTTTCTAAAATGCTGTACGTTTTTGGTCTCAGCGTACTGACGACACAGATTGAATCGTTGAGTCACACCTCAGCATCCCGAACTACCCAATTTATCGTTTGTGACGGTACCTGTGGTAGAACGGTTATTGAGGAATTGAAAATTGATTGACTCCATATTTGATAAAACTCATGTGGAATATCCTAAACAAAACCTGCGTGAACGTAATCACCAAAACGACTAGGCTAACGCATATCGTAACGACAGATGAGACATAGGTAGGTAAGCATTAATTAGAGAAATCTGCAGCATATTCAACAAATCATTGCTCTAACGAGCTTATAACTTATATTAGTTTCGAGGTCGGTCATTTCTGTTGATTCAATCTCAAGCAATATTTCATAGGATGACAGTAAAAGGTTTAGTAAAAATAATAATTGCAAATGAGCTTTCCGTGCTGTTAATTAGCCAATCATAGATGAGCCTGTCGAAATACAAGCAATGGCTTACATTATAGTCTATCACATTACCATAAGCGATATTGAACTTATTAAATTAGTGATTTTTCTTATCTCTAACTTTCTCCTATCTTCATTAGGCGTTTACGCCGTGACAGAACCTTATCATTTATCTTATTCTGTTAACGCACTTCATATTTATATAGTTATCCTATTTTTTTCTCCAATCCAGTTGTGGAAAGGTGGGAGTGTCTCTGAAAGAGTTAAAGTTTGCCCAGCACTCCTGCGGGCAGTTTTGGACATTTCGATCGAAAAGAAAGGCGAACTATGTGTGACTCGCTGATTTCCCCAATACTAATTTTTACTGAAAGGAACTCGAAAAGAAGCATATAAGTCAGCTTCCACTTTAAGCAAAGTCCACTTCACCGCCGAACCTCTGCCAAAGTTTTTACGTTAGGAGACACGCTTTGCTTGACATGTATTATGGCAATGGCTGTTCACCCCACCTGGTACAGTTAAGCGGAGTTTCTTCTCGTTGCTGAAAATAACCTGACTTGCCTATGATAAAGGGACATTATATATATATATATATATATATAGTTGTTCAGATTTGTAGTTTAGAAACTTCATTTAGAAATTGCTAAAGAATCGTTTGTGGAAAAGGTTTTTCGATTTGTTTTCTATTAGGAAGCTCTACCATTTTCTATGGAACGCAATTGGCATTATTTATTAATTTTAAGACTTGTATTTTCCAGCCAATTCTCATGATAACATACAAAAAAGTGTGTATGAGATATTTTACCTGAGTTTCTTTAATGTAACACTTCCATGCGAAAGGATTTATATGGAAACCTTAACCAAAAGTTCTACACATGTTAGATTTTTATGCAAAAAGCTCATTCCAAATCAGCTTCCCTTACACATATGGAATGTGCATGGGAAGCTTCATTAAAAATCACAAATTTGCTTGATTTTTTGTAAAAAATACAAACATGTTATCCAATGTAAAAAACAACTGGTTTGAAAATCTTTAATCTTTGAGGCTCATTTATTTTCATTGCTGGCGTTAAAAAGTAAGAATATCTTTATGTGAAATTGTCAGTGGCTAACGAAATGTCGTTTTAATGAAATAGGAAATATGATGCGAATAAAATAAATTCGAAGCCTTTTTTTATTTAAGTAAAATATCATAGAAGTGTTTCTATATGATTAGTTATAATTGTCTAATTTGTTTAATTACAAAGAAAAACTTATGCTGAGTTTATAAGCAAAGGAAGTTTGAGAGCCTGACACTGAATCAATGCATAAAACAAAATACAGTCTTACACTGAATTTTTAAATAACTACTAGAGTATCGGAAATTTAGACTTAAATTATTTATATAAGATCTCTGATCACTAACCGACACCTACCTAAATTATTTTTCAGTGTAACAATTTGCAGAATATTGCGCCTATACAAATATGCATACATTTAACAATGTGAAATATACTTGTATACATAAATACTCCCTGCTCCAACTGTACGTATATAAAGAATAAGTCGGAGAAATTTCTCAACCATTATGTAACATAAAATTAAGTGTGATAGCTATAGTTCATAAAAATTCCGGTTAAGAAGAGCAACAATAAAGCGCACCAGGTCACATTGGTGTGAAAGAGTTATAATTTTATACCTAATATTTTTAAGTCTAACCTCAGCCAGCACTTAACGTTCACGGTATCGCTTTTGCATTACTTTGAAGGACGGACCCTACATATGTAAATTTGCAACGGCGAGGACAAACCCACGCATCCACTTGTCTCCGCCCGGTCGCAAAGCATACGCGAATGCACCAGGTCACCGGGCTCGACGTGATTTCATGCCTGACTCTGTAATACGTTCTGACTGAAGGAGAGTTACCCAGACGTTGTATAATAAATCGCATCAAACTTTCAACAGAACAGCCGTGCCAATGTTCGTTCGGTCAGGTAACGTCTTGGATGTTGCCGCTAAGATCTCGTACATAAGAGGCGAATTGCCTGTCTGAATGGAACCATACAGCGCTTTCTAAATAACTCGCCGAGGGTGTTTCCTGTTAGTAGCAAATAACACGTAGCTAAAGTCCTTGGCAATTTATTATTGTTATTATTTGCTGATGAAAACTGACTTTATCTCATTGCGCGCGGTTGCTTCATCAGACGAGCAGCTATTGCCCAGATTGAAGGTGAGAATATTAGCAAGAGTGGTAGAGTAAGAGATTGTAGTTAAGCAATAAAAACTTCTATTGATTCTCTGGACAGAGCCCCTGGAAATGCTGATTATTATTACCACTATTATGTAAAGAGTTTGATAACCTCTTTGATAAGCCAAGTCTCGGCGCTCGCAGCACTCAGTTTTTGACAAGCAGCTTCTCCCAGGTACGTAATATTAATGAGAAAACGTGAGAGCAAAAAACCCTAAATAAGGAGCAATAACTAGAGGAAACTAAAAAGGAGAGCGATCAGAACTACGTAAATTAATTACGATCTCCTCGATTATTCGTGACAGGAATAGTGCATAGAAACTATATTTCCACTTGAAGCGCATATAAAAGCATTTTTGAGATTACGATAATAATAATCAGCAAGCCTTATCCCGAAACGTGTCAAAGTTCTTGGTATGACAGTTATCATTTTATCCGTAAATAGTGAGGTTAAACACGTTCTATAAACGAACAGTAGCTTTTCAAACAAATATTCAGAAAAGTAAATAGAATACTTTTTATCTCTGAAATCTCCATTGTATATGTACTAGCCTTGCCGTTTTGAAAACGTACGTTATACTTTAGAAATATAATGCATTAATCGTATTTTCTATTGTATAGTATCGTTAAGTTTTAAAATAATATTCGTTATATTATAAGTCGGTAGAGATGGTGAAGCTGACAAATAAGCCGTTATTTTATCAAACGAAAGTTGTTGTTTTACATATCGGACCAACGAGATAGTACACATACAGCTCTGGACACTTTGAAATATAATAAAAATATCTTCTAGCTTACCGTCAGTCTCTCGCGGCTGAGCATCACGTGACCGCGAATGGACCAGTTAATGCTGCCACCATACTTCCGTAGTAAACGCTGGCTTACCACTGCCAAGGATATATTACGGACAGCGCTGGGCATGCTACGACGCTACTCTGTGTAAAGATGGGTTTGTTTAAATAGGAAGTCGAGTCTTTATGTTTTGGGTAAATAGCATGTCAGCTGTAATTGTCGTTTACTGGAATAGGCAGTTCCATTCAAACCCTATAATTTGAGAACCCTTGAGATGGGCAACTTCAAATAAAGTGCTAGTGTTAGCACTGTAGTAATTCGTTGCAACAATATTTTGAGACTAGACTACCTTTCGCATTGCAAGGCTTATAGTCGTAAGAAAGGTGAGGCTAAATTTATAAGGTACGACGTGGGCCTGTGTATTCTAACACACGTTTATAAAGGTAGAATGTGCTTCGATATGCTTAACATTTAGATCATTTTTAAGAGTAATCGATTTAATTGTAAAATTTAAGAATGCAAGATTCATATATCTAAAGAGATTTACGCCGGTTTTTTATTGCAGGATTGAAGGCCCATACCGTTTCTACAACTGATCCACTGAGTGTCCTAAATACGAATTATTAGAGGACCTGTTTTTAGTAGTACATTCTCAGCAGACACCATGCTAGAATTCTACTAGTGACACATACCTTGCACGCTTTGTGTATTTGGGTGCCCAAAGTAATACGAAAGCTGTTCCAAACTTAAGGCGCAAATATTATGTCTACTTAAGCACCACGACTAACTAAACTAGGGCGATACAAATATTTTAATATCTTTTGGTTGAAATTAACACTATAACATTTCCCGGTTTCTCGGGAAATACTCATCAATAACCTTCAACTTTGATATAGAATTTCATGGGCTACTAAGTAGTTTAGTGAGGAAGTTGCATGCCCTATACTTGCACAACTAAATGCAGTGAAACTGATACTTTACCTAAACGTCTGCCAAGGTGGCTCCTTTTAAGTAGCAAAGTTTCCGAAAATGGAAACAATTTTTGAAACAATTTTTCTGATTTCGCACATATGACAGAGAATCAAATGGGCTTTCAAATTGTAGCAGGAAAGGAGCTAATGGAGTGTTGCGTCTGTACTAAAGAGAGAAAGGGGTAAAAAAAGGGCGTTTTAAAAGTAGCCTCGCTGAAACCAAGCTAAAGTAAAGATTTCTCACACTGAGTTTTCTGTACAAAACAGAAAACTGAGAAAGCAGGTAAAAATGCTGTTTGCCCTATGTGGTAGGTAAAATTAAAAAAATGAACGCCTAAAATAAATATGTCAATGAGAATTTTGTGCCGTAGTTGTTCAAACGTTTCTTTAGAGTTTCCAAAATCTAACCTTCGTCGGCGGCTTCAAGTACTTAACCTCTCGGTGCTTACACATATGAGTGAAATATTCCGATCTCGACCTGCTAATCTATTCTTCGTGATTACATAGTAACGCACGGTTTGTAGAAGTATTCTTGGCGTTTAAAACCGTAAGGTTTGTGAAAATAACCTCGCTTGAACTGAAAAATTCTAAATATAGGTGAGTATTTTTAGTTTCCTTAGATGTGACAGAGACTTCAACGAGCTAAGAATTAATAGCAAAGATGGTTGTCGCACCTAATGGTGAGAATACAAATCTTAATCTCTAGTGTTTAGTGATTTGACGTGAGTAGCACGTTTAGACCTTATGCACTATGCGCTATCTGATCTTGTCACACGCACTATCTGATTCCTCTTACATTTTGCTTGTTTCTTTTAGGTGGCGATGAACTATCTCGAGAAAATGTATGATTTAAATAAAATCATACAATTTTGAAATATCGGGATACATACATTCTGTCCGTTAATTGTCGCATTATTAGCGTGATTGGGTGGGAGGATAATGCCTGCTCGAGTTCGAGAACTAGACGACGGGAGAACGACATCTGGCAACCTACACAGTGGCAGTTATAATGGTGGCCGAAAGTCTCGGGAGACGATAGTCAACGGTACGGGCTTATAAATGCATTGTCTTAGTTGTAAGGAGTTGGTTACCTCGAGTTAGTGAGAGCTGCTGCATGCGGCGACTGAAACACACACCGCTAGCGAAGCTGCTAGCGATCTGTAAATTGCTAAGTGGTCGTACTTGTTGAAATTTTTGCCCGATTGATGTCTAACTACAGCATATGATTATGTCATATGCACATACATTTATATGTTATTTTTATATATGTATTATTATTATTTATACATTTCTTTGACTAATTCTACGAAATGCCACAACATTAAATACTTACTTGATCCCGTATTTTCCTCATTCCAGATATAATTGATGCCCCTGGAGCGATTGTAGTTGTATATAATTGCTTGGTGGGGATGAAATTAAGAATGTCTTTGTATATATTTAAAAATAGCCGTTCTGTATATTCCAATACATTACGTTTGAAGTACGACAGAGTACGATCAGACATATTTTCGCTGTAATCGGGAAAGGCTTCCGCAAGGTACCATGTCTTGCAAATGATTTAGTTTTTGCTGGTTTGTGTACTGTATAAATATTAAGTATTTTTAAATATATTTCATCAACGAAGGAGTGGGTCATTTGATTGGGGTATACATGTATATATAGCCACTGTTGCGATTTACTGTATAGCGGACGGACTGCTTTAAATCTTAACGGCAACTGTAATTGTACATCCGCGTGTATGGCCTAGCCTATCGTATCTGAGCTACTCTGAAGCGTTTTTGTTCACAATGCCGGGGCTAGTCGAGCGTACTTTCCTATTCTGTGGCCCCAGAGTCCTTATTGTTTTGTAAACACTCAACGAACCTCAAATTGACAAACTTGTTAGGCCGTTTTCATACAGCCCTGCCATGTAGCGATATTGCCAAGTAGGTGCCTTGATGATAATGAAACTTTTGAATAAAAAAGCTATCCATCGTTCTTACTACTGCAAACCCCTTGTATCTAGTCGTCGCTATTCGTTTTGTTTTAGGTAATAGAACATTTAATAAAGCCATAATTATATACAAGCATGCTCCGAATATCATTCAGGATTTTGCCTCGCCGTATCGTCGTTAGTGCAGCAAAATATGCATTTGCAAATGTATATCCCCATTTTAGTTTTATAAGTTTATTGTATCTAATAAAGGTGATAATAAAACGTAATACATGTTCGTAACCATGTTTTCTTGATCATAAATTGAATTCTGGTTAGAAGACATCCGGAGATCACCTATTCCCTAATTGCTTTGACTATACATGCTTGCACTTTTTTTTACTTAGAACAACGAAGGTATGATCGAAACATTATGGTTTTGGATTTGTTGAACTTTTTAAAATGACTTAAAGGTCTGGAAAATATATCAGACAAATATATGTTAATAAGAGTTACAATTGAATGTCGCGCTTCGTGTCACGCGATTACGCCTTAATATTTTCTACAAGATGCGATATATACTCGATTTATAGCAATTCTGTAAAAATGATTTATATCCAGCTACGACTCCGCGGCACAGCCGCGAGGCTATAGTGAGTGAGCTCCTCACTGGACATTTTTGCAAAGTTACTAATATAGGTGGGAACTTACCGAAATGAATAAATTTGTCCGGCGTATTTTATATACATGGTGAATTCTCGTTAGGCGCGTTCTAACCTCAGAACAGTTATTACCAAGATTGGGTAATAATTTGGGTAATAACGAATTCAACTCGAGTGAAATGGCGTTTACTAGCTTCGCCTTCATGCACCTGTATCAAGAGGATCACGGCTATTTGTAAACTTTATTGAGATTTCTTTATGAATTTGTTGTGATAATTAGTGCTTTATATAGTGTGCAATTGCACAACAAAAAGTATTCTGTTGCGTCTCCCTTTACAGTTTAAAGTAAAAGCGTATTATAACATCTGCTTTGGAAGAGCAAATGCACGAAATAGAATCAGTGCATAAGCCAAACAAACATTTAAATATAAACATTACAATTTTGGAGATAAATTGTGCTTCCAACATAAAAGAGATTTGCTGGCTATAAAATAATCGGACTTGTTACCGAAATACTGCCTTGTATTGTGGTAATTATACAGCTTGGTAATACCAATTGATACAGCTTGATATACAATTCTAACCTCTCTCGCAACAATTTGTGATTATACTTGGTCGTCAAGCTAGTTTGTTATGTACTGGTTTTTGCATAGTCAAAAGCATGTGCGGTGAACGATTCATTTTCCAAAGGTTTTAAATATGGCCATAATACAATAAACGTTAATATTCCGCGTTCCAAGTCCAATGAAGTCAAGTGTGGTGGCTTGGTGCATTCGTGTCCGCCTTGCGACCGGAGGAGACACGTAAATGCACGGGTTCGATCCCCGCCGATGCACATTTACATTTATATGGGGTCCGTCCCACGAAGTAATGCAAAAACTGTTACCGTGGACGGTTAAATGTTGGCTGATAGTCAGCCCTAAGAAATATGAGGATATATAATGAAGTAATCCATTTCAAGGTTGAAAAGGTTCAACTCTTATTTTGTTATTGATAGTCAAGGTTAACAGTGTTCAAGTAGGGCTTCAAGCCGATAAACGAAATGTCTGGTTAGGTTTAACCATCTAAATGGCATATTTTCAAAATCCTTGCACAAGTGTAACTTACCCATTCTTAGATTTTTTTTGCAATCGATTTTAAGTACCCAATCTTAATTTGTTGTCTTACTTTTTTTCTTCAATTTAAGCTAAAATGCTTTGTTGACTTAAACGAATACAATAAAGCATATCTGGATTCTGTGATTTTCTCTACAGTCTCAAGATAAAGCAGAATATCCTCGGCAGCGTAGCATCCTACCCACTAGGAAACAATAGTCTTGTATTTCTAATGGTCTAGAACTATTTTCGTCTTTTTGAAGAAGGCAAAGGCTGAGATGCGCACCATAATAGCTTCGTTCTTGGCAGGGGCGAATTCCGAATTCTATGCCTCTATCCACGTGGCTACTCCGTGTAGGGTGCTGTCTGCTCTTCTCTGCAGTGTGTCCGCGCCCAACACTGTGACGACTACTGTAAAATCATGGACGTGAGCCAACAGCTAAGTGTCGCGAGACAAATCCTTTAAAACTTCATTATATGCTAAATTTCAGAACAGAAAGCCCAGGATTGATCCTTGCGGCACCCCAGAGATCATAGCCATTTAAAAATCTTCGCTGTTTAGTGTTCTACCAATGATATAGTCTGCGACCACATTGAATAAGTAAAAGGAACCCATTTGCTCTTAAATGTGTCTAGAACTATTTGCCAGGGAGGGCTGCTAGAAGCGTTCCGCACATCCAGGGAGATGACCATAGAGGGGCCTTGACGTGAATGATTTTCTAACGTCAAGACCATGTTCAACGGTGAACTCCTGAAAAAAGGTCATAGCGGCGGCAGTAGACAGGCCGTTTGGTCCTGTGCATTGTCGCACTTCATGAGTTTCTCTGCGATCATAACCTCGACCAATGTGACGTACAGAATGTTATTCTGGAGGATATTTCGATCTAAGCCGAGTGTTTAGGAAAGAATAACCTTGGGGTCGCCTCCTCTATCTCATCGTGTCATTTGAGAGCGCCGATCCAACTCCCTTTTAACGATTTTGTAAAGGGTCCTCCAGGGGTTAATTTCGACATCCTCAAAGAGCCGTTCCTAGCAGAGCCGCTTGTTGGTAGTGATTTTCCTACCCCGGAAGGTCCTGTTGCTCTTGTACCTGGCCAGAAATTGAGAACGGTCGCCGGATCAGCGCTTCAGGTTCCGGCCACATTCAGCGTGCTTTGGACCCCGCTGTAGCTATGCCTTGCTTGCTAAATATACTTTTTTATTATTTTACGTGGCCCCTCGGTTACTACGAAATCAATAATGTTTGTGTGTGTGTGTGCGTAATGCAATCAGTTTAGCAACAAAAATCATGCCACACACTGCTTCTTAGTTACATCACCGGACCAGCAACAGTATTAACTTGCTGCATGAAAATCGAAAGTAATTATGTAAGTTTAATAGTGTTCATGTCGAGCGAGTTATTCTTAAGCACAGTGTTAAGAAATATCAAGGGAGAGAACTAACAATGTTTCTCAAACTCTAATCAAGGGAATGTATCGGTATACACCATTTGAGAATTCGTGTCTTCGCAAAAAATGGTATATTATATGCAATCGAAAAGCAAAGTTAGAAATGAATTTTCCGTAACTTAACAAAGGTTAGCGGAACTGCCTTTATGAAACTCCTTAGGTTATAGATGGTTTCGTATAAGTCAAAAGTCTTAAAATTCAAATGGTTTCAGAATATAGAACGATGAATCGTTTGTCTGTACTATTGCAATAGCAGGACGTCAGAGTTTCGCTTATATATTTCTCTAGTAAACACATCCTTGGGTAACCACCCCACATGTTCAAGGCTGCTGACATACTACATTGCAAAGCATTTTTAATTTTACATATGGTACGATGCAAAATGAGAATTTGGTACTTTTCGAGGCAAACAAGGAGTGGTTTCCCTAGCTCTTTCTGTTTCACCTGGTTATAACGACACAGTGGTATTGTCCCGTTTCATATCGGTGACTTCTAACCTCATGTGATCCCTCGTTAACGGATTCGAACCCCTGAACAAAACTTGCACTTTTATTTTTACTTTTAAGTTGACACCCAATAGTTTTCAATATATAATTCAATGCCTAACACGGTGTAATAATCAAATAAAGTCCGTCAGACAATGAAATGGGCAGTTTTCCTGTTATCTAAAAACAGCTGATCTGCTTACAGTATTTTTTATTATTTACGAAAAGCAAGTTGATTCCGTTTGACAACGAGCAGGAAGGTTTTGAGAAGATATTGAAGCAATTTTTACCACAACCCGAATGCGAAGGATTTGAAAATGAATGAATAGAAACTGCTTTGTGATAGGTGAGCGCCTGGTGCCCTCTCTTTATCCATTCATACAGTGCTAAACTGATGAGACTGCACGTCCAGTGATTGGATAGAATAGATTGTTGCCCTTGCATCGTTGCTGTAGACTGTCGCAACCATCTTGTTACCCTCTATTCCGCTTGCCATGCCTATAGCGTTGCTATTCTGGCCTGTCCCTTTAAGATGCATTCCGTGCAAACCGCCTATTCGCGTAGCAGATGGCGCTATGGAATCGTTCATGTTAGAGTATTTCTGCCGTTGAGAGTATTCAGTATATGTGACAGCTATGAATCGCTGACATCTGTTAAATTCTAGTCAACTTAAGGTATCAGCTCAAGATAAGCTTGTTTCCACTAAAACGGAAAGCGCTTTTCCATCATTTCTTTGTTAATGGCGTGTAGGAAGATGCTCGCTCTCTATTTTAGCTTAGATAGCTTCCGATATATTTATTTTTTTTAGAGTTGAGCATCAGCTAAAATTTAACGTACACGGTAGCACTTTTTGCATTATTTCGTAAGACGGACCCCATGAATGCGAATGTGCAACAGCGAGTTTCGAATCCGCGCACCTACGTGTCTCCCCCGGTCGCAAGGCCCCGAAGCTCGACGATAGCTTTCGATGCGACATTGTAGAGTCCTGGCGCTCTTCCATTAGTGATTTTATCGCCTGCGCTGAGTTCTGGATCCTAGATTCTCCTCTTCGGGCTGAATTGGGAAGAGCAGCGCAATGACAGATTTCAGCGAATCCGCTGGCAAGTGTGGGGGCGAATTCACGGCCTTCTGGTAGCCCACGTTCCAGGCGTTCGCCTCCACTTCGCCGATTAATTTCATCAATTTTTTCTTATTTTTATTTAATAAGGTTGTGAATATTTTCTGGCACTTTTGTATTCTTCATAAGCGTCGAACACGCTTTTTCCATTAGTTCCACTGATTATCGTTGTCTTTTTTACAAAGGTTATCTTTTGGTAGCGCATTCAAAGTATTATCTCTGCACACGCGACAACCAGACCTTCCTCGTCTCTGTCAGGAACCTGCGTTTTACTGCAGCCCTTTTGCGTTGCGTCTTTTATTACGTCGATGTTTCGTGCCCTCATCTGCTGAGGCTGGCCACTGTTTAGTATCCCCAGGGTCTTGCGGCTCGGTCCATTTAAGAAATTAACCGTTTCGGCGGTTGGTGTGGTTGCTAATTAATTTAATCACCACTATTTGACGGTTTGATTTGAGATATATTTGACTTTTTGCCGCGCTTCCTTCGATGTTGCACAGAATTCCATGGTACTTGACATTTCATCAAAAAAATAATACAACTCCTCCTGCGGAACGTTTGCGGACTGGTAGCTACTAAACACGCTCTCCAATGGATTTCTATTCGTACAAAGCCTTCTTCACGGCTTAACCTAAATAGATTCACTTTTATATTTCATACTTGAATGCGAGCGTTGTAGTTTTCATCTATTTACCATCACGCCGCAACTCCTACTGAGAGTGTTATGCAGCACGTAGAGCGAATTCATAATCAAGTGTACTTTCCTTTCCCCTTTCCGACATCTTTCCGTTATTTTTCCCTATTTTTCTTTGGAAAGGGTTTCCTGGCTATACCCTCGGTTAGTCTCTTTTACTTCTCACCAGAAAATGCCTATAGCCTTCCCGGCAGTAAATCTTATTGCTCTTCTTGTTTTTTATCGTGGTTCGTTCATCGTCGTTAGTGAACCCTTCACCGTTAAAGTGAGCTCCATTGGATTTGTCCTTTTATCCGTCCGTGTAGGCACTGTAGACGGTGTGTAGTCATTTTTGGGGCGCAGTCTTTTTTACATTTTGAAGCTTTTCTTACTAATTCTCGGTATCTGGAGCATGCCACTTAGTTGACCCAATATCCATCCTGCTTTAGTCAAGGCACTTCACTCGCGTAGCACATTCTTGGTACCTTTTTGTTCCGTATTCAAGATTTTTTGATTCTGAGTTCTTTGCAATATCTGACCGCACCCCCGGCAGTCATCACTTGGAATTACCTACTCCTTCGACAACTTGTCAAGCCAAGTTTAAAGTAACTGACAGCGAGTAGGGGTCTGGGCTTTGACTTTTATTAGTAGATCGTTGCTACCACTCTTCGAACTTGTTCTTTTTTAGTTTACCCACGTCTCAAATTCCTCCTCTCTGCTTGTGTGCTGATGATTTCTTTCATGTCTTTAACAACAGCACACGTCATACCTTGTCGGATATCCTCATTTGTCTCGGGCGCCAAGTGGCACCTATCGTGTTTTTTACTGTCGGGCTTTCTGTGACATCATTTCTTTTCCCTCTGACTTGCAGTCTAAACCCCCCCATTAGTATTCTAAACTCTCCCTACTCTAACTCTTACTCCTTTGGGGTCAACCACAGGGGCCTTGAGACTTTGAAGCTGTCTGCATACGTTTCCCCTTCTTTTTCCTTGATTGTGATCGATTTTCTGTGCATAATTAGTGTTTTCCTCGGGAAATTCCACCGCCTTACTCCCGCCTTTGTCTTTGATACACAGTTAGGATTTACGTACTTTTTGGCGCGGTATCCTATCGCCTTGCAGATCATGTCTCTGTGATCGTTCTCGAGTTATTTTTCCGTTTACTGGTGTGGCCTCTCGATTACCACCCGCAGCATCCTGTACGTAGACTGCATGAAGTTAGCTAGTTTCTGCTTGCTAATGGTCACACCCCCCACAATGTCCTCAGGCCTCTTCTTTTTTTCCGCAGATTATTCTTGATTCTTCTCCAGTTTATCCCTTTCTTCGTGATACTGCTTTAAACGAGTGACCGGGTTCGCTTTCCCGGCTTGCAGATTTACGCACGCCTTGCTTAACTTGCGGCTTTTAGGGTTCCCTAGTCGTTTTCACTCTCATCGTCTACGAAAAGTACTCTAATTTTTTGTGTGTTATGACTTTTTAATCAGTTCTTTCTTATGATCTCACTGATCTCGGTAGGCATTATCCTCTGATACTCTTATCTCCGTCTCCTGTCCACGTTCCTAAGCTACCAGCTTGGAGACAGGTTTTCCGGTCTGGCAGTTTTTGTTCACCGCGCGTCCTTATTTCATTTCTAAGGGGGCTTACTCCCTCCTCGGCATTTTCCTTCGTCTGTTTGTTGCGTTTCCTACCGTATTGATGCATATAGCTACTATAAAAAAGGCGTTGATATTTGCTAGAGGTAGACACGATACTACGCATCAGAAGGCTGATTTGCAGAGTCGAATCCTCAGAACGCTGACTTCGAAGAGAGACAAAGCGGCGTGATGTGAAAGTGACAGCCGCCGGTAGTAAATAGATGGTTGTCCGTGGACCGCCGAAAAAGGGCACTGTAAGCGCATTTTCTAAAGGGCGGTTGGTCGGTCTGCCGTCTTACTTTGGGCAAATCAGTTAGCGCATGAAGCCACTGAAGACGAAAGGCTTGGAAAAAGCAGAAGCATATTTCCATTTTCAATAAACTGCGTCTTTTGTTTGTTGTTTGTTTCTTGTTTGCGAAACCACGACAACCCACGGCAATACTGAAGGAAGAAGTACTACATTCGGGATACTGTGAGTTTACTATACAATCATTATGTGAATATATGGCGATAATTTAAGTGTAAATCGCTTTATCTGTGAGAGCTAAACCGTGAGTGGAATAAACGGCAATAACTCACCAATGTTTACCTGTGTTAATCGTAACTCGTAGCATTACGTTTAACTAATTGTATCTTGTTTAGAAAGACAGCAATTGTTATCCTCATTCATTTGGTAGTCATTGTTAATAATATCATGTTTTTCAACTTTAAAGCTGTATTTTGTCGAAACTGAACAGTTGTTGAAACATTTAATGATTTGAAGCCGGAAGATATCAGAGTTGTATAAGATAATAATCCGTGCGGAATTATTGAAAAACGAATGTAAATCACGATACTAGCCATGACATTATATCATTTACTATGCAAATATTATCATGACTTCTGCCTTGTCTGTCTGCGGTTTTCTCTGCTAAAAATTTTATCATATTTATTACAGCGGTATCAATTTCTGGAAAAATGGGGCTTTCCTATTTATTTTCCTTTATTGATGGAACCTGTATTAAACCATTCATCCAGATCATTTTAGCACTTATGTATGCTTGTTTGTGTACACACCCATTTGTTAGAAAATTTTTATTCACTCCCTTTGGAAGATATTTTACTATCTTAACAGCATATACAACTACCGAAAATCTAAAATAAAGCTCACTTTTAGAAACTCCATAAAGCATGTCAAAATTATGGCGATATCTTACTTTCATTTAAATTAGAGGCAGAATTGGCAACACTGAGTCACCCTAACAAGTGCACAACGTCAGCTTGCAGCTCAGATTTATTGGGAGCATCGAACAACGTTGACTGAGGAAGCTTTTGTGATAAATCACATGATCCTTATAATGCTATACATGTGCTTTGACCTGAAAAGAAGGGAGGAATTAACAGTTTTATATACTCAAAATCGGGGTGAATCAGCGGACAAGAGATTACCGACACCATGGTTACCTCTACATTAAAAGCTCACCTGCAAGAAGTAGTGGATTAAATACACTTGTGGCGTCCATGCATTTGAAGAAAGCTCTTAAACTCTATAAAAAATATCAGGCGACCAGGATCAAAATTAAACAGAACACACCCTTAACGAAAACCCTGCAAACAAAGCAAAATCTCTATCAAAACAAAAAAGAAGCCAGATTGGGCACGATATCAAGACAATTGACGGTACTATACATAATTTTATACGAAAAATAAAAAGTCGGAAACAACAACAATACTCATCTCCCGGTGACATCTTTACTTTAAGAAGCACACCTGTCTGTACTAGCATTCTTCAAATAATTCTAATAGTAAGATCCATGATCAAAAACACCTACAGGGGACTATTCTCACCCGTGCCTCTACGATTGCTGACATTGTTGCAAAACAACCAGATGATTTACGTTCAACTTTCATTTTTGTGTAAGGACCTGTTTGTTACTTAGCTGCCGGTCAGAAGAGTCAGTTCCATGTTCCCAATCTGCGAACGTGAAAAATTGATATTCATCATCGATTATTTGTTCAAAGTTGTCCAGAAGTTAGTCATTATAAAGTTCGACAGGTATCTCAGCTCAGGTAAATCTTTTTCGCCTAATCAGTTTTGTTTCACGAAATTACGGTCGACCGAGTTGGCGCTGGTGCACCTCAGACAGGAAATCACCAGGGTTATTAATACTACATACATTTGCTTTAAAACTCTCTTAGATATTACTGAGGCCTTTGATTGCTCACGTCACTCATTCTTCAATAAGTTTGCGAATGTTCAATGTGTGCACCAAAGGTAATGGAGTAGTTTAGGTCATACCACTTTGGAACGAAACAGGCGATTAAAGTTGGATGTGTTAAGCACACATAGGAAGAAGTCAATACGTCAATACCTAAAGCGCACATGCTTATTATCTCTATGTTTTTATTTTGCTTAAGATTTCAGTGAGTGGTATATGTAAGACGTCCATGTACGCAGAAAACGATTTTGTCTTGAGTCTACCGGGTTCGATAGCGATTTACATAGTGCCTTTATGTTTGTGGAAGAAGCTTTTGAGGCCTTCAAAATGTTTGGGCTTATTTTGAAGACCAGCAAAACGGATCTGGTCTTCTACCTTGCATTTTAGAGAATTATCTGACTGCAGCGGTTAACATTTGACATGTGGCCAACTCGTAAACTTTCGTGACACCCTGGAATGGTAGAATCATCTGGCAAAGTTATCACCTAAATGGTATTCCATCATCGTGGCGTGTAAAAGACAGCCAGATTGGTATTGTAAGCAAAAATCTCCTTCTTATTTACAGGACCCTACCATTCTGTGTGTGGTGGGGTCGACCCAGAAGTACCTCGTCGTGCACAAATAAACTGAACAACTCTCTCAGAGCAAAGCTTCGAAGGAGCCGAAAGACTCTGAGACAACCTGCTTTCGATTAAAAAGATTTGTTGGGTGCGCATCGCTCCTCTTGCGTTCGAAGTTTTGGTCAGTGTCTTTCCCACTCACTGTTTTCGCCTGTCGTTTTAATCGTCGCGCTACCACGCTTTGGACAGCCTAATTTTTTATGAGAATGATAGGCAATTTCTCCCCTATCATTCTCATTCGAAATGATCGTGAAGCCGTAGAATAAGCGTGACATTATTCTAATAATAGACAAAAGGGAGTGGCGGTCTAGGATAGGAACCTTTCATGAGCGTGACAACGGGGACGGACCTGATAAGATAAAGAGTCGCGAGATGGGTTCGCGGAATACGTTCTCGATAACTGAGAATCTCTAAGCGATGATTATTATATTGTTTACGAGGTCGACCAAGAAAATAAAGGAAAGAGAGGAAACATACGCATAGAACAACTTGCGTGGTTAGCAAACGGGATAGACTTGGAGAAGCAGACGTAGAACTATTTAGTAACAGGTGCCATGATACAGGGGAGCCCGTGTACTACAATAAACTCGTAGTTAAAACGCGTGAAAAGCATCGGTCCCATGAATTCACGAGAGAGCCAAAAGGCACAAACTAATATATTGGTGGACAGCCGAGACAGCTGCCTCTGGCAGGGATAGCATTAAAGCGAGCAGGAATTATACAAGGATTAGGAAGCGGTGCGGTCCATGCTCCGAAGAGAAATAATGAAGGAGATATAACGAATTTAAAACACACTGGAAACTAAGAACGTTGATCTAATAAAGTAAAAATAAATGCTGGATACAGCTTTGTGACGAGGTTGGAAAAAATATAAGACTGGCTAGCGGATCATCATGGGAAGTATGGACCCCACTCAAAACTGCCGGCAGACTCAATCGAAGAGGTAATCCAAAAACTGTTCCCAAGTTAGCCCGAACGGTGCTGAACTTCAATCAAGAGGAAATTCGGCCCTTAATAAAAATAGAGTTCATGAAAGAAAGGGAAAAATTTCAAAAGGAAAAGCAGCCAGTAGAATCATACCGGACATTATAATGAAAGTGATTGCCAACTGCCCGGAAACTTTCCTCGACATGGTCAATGAGCTGCTGACGAAAGCTAGATTCCCCTGGCAGTAAGAAAAGAGCACCTTTCCTAATCCCTGCTCCGTAAACCAGGCCACCTCGCGAAGAAAGCAGGCGTCTGCCGTCCACCGTGCCTACATAACAAGGTTTTGGGGATGATTATCGTCTCCAGAGGGTTTTCTCGCTTCTCTGAAAGTTAGCAGAAAAGAAGGCAACGGTGGAAACGCAATTCAATTTCGTCAAGAGAAAGTCTGTGATAGATGCGTTAGAAAAAGTGGTGTGTGCGGCAGAAAAGAAGGAAGCAAAAACGCAGAAAAACTCGGAAGTTTTACTTAACGGTTTTCTTACACGTGATAAATGCATTGAACTCACTAAGCTGGAAGAAGATAGTTGAGAGAACAGTGAAGGTGGGAACATTTCCCTACCTCTGCCCCATAATCTCCAGCCTGGTCTTTTTGGTTGAATTGTTGGGACTACTGTAGAAGGCGTAAGTCCGTACGAGTCTCTTTGTCATCGGAACACACGAAAAACCTTCCCCGCTCTGCTAATTTGAATATTGCCTTACCTGCCTACCTTAATGACGATGTCAGACCGCTCATTCTTCAAATAGTCCGGCCTATTTTTCACACATGAAATGTTAGACCAATGAATATAGAAATGCATATAGAAATGCCACGCTTCATTGTCGTTTCATCAATAATAGACGCTCAGCTTTTATAGTAGTTAATCTAACATGAATATCTAGCATAAACCGTCGTTTAAATTGATAGCCCGTTTGGCCGGCTGTCGTTGCTTCGCGTCAGATGCTTCCAAAGTTTTTGTCCTTAAAATACTTTTGTTCGCTCCGCTGAGTCCTCTTTTAAAAGTATTGCACCCAGCACTTCTGTGGTCCTAGATTTACTTTTTGCTCCCCATGGGTCGTGAAAGATTGCTACAGGTCAACATGCGCCTAATGGCTATTAGCTTCTTCGGAGACTGCGCTCTGTATACTAAATAGACACTTGAGAAAATGGCATGATTGCCCCGGCAATTGTCGCGTACACAGGCAGCTATACAAGCCTTGGCCACATGGCCTAGAGAGCCACAGCTATAGCTCCTGAGATCGGAAATCGCCTTGCCCTTATATTCACCCGTTCTGTAATCTGGTTTCTGGCATGTCGTGTAGCAATGTCACTGGATAGGGCATGCATCCAATGCAGATCTACCAAGAGCGAAATAGTGCTTTCAGTACCGACGTGCCGGCGATCCTGAAAGCATGAAAGACCTGGCATGTGCGCCTTCAAAGTTTTTTGATTAGCTTTTTTTTAAGCTATGAATTTTCGAGCTTTTCTGTTGTGTCGTCTCTGTATTTTTCTTCATCGACGGTTTTAGTGTAGCTCTACCGAAACTAGCAAATGTTCTTCCTCTTCGCGCGAGATTAATAGAGACTCGGATCTTGGGCCCCCTTTTTAGCCTCTCACTTTTAGTAGTTGATTGATGAGGTTGCTCTGCTCTTTCTTCGTGGTCCATTCAGCTAATCGGATTGCGTTATTGCTTTGATGCTGGGGTTATTTTCTCTCTGCTCTGTGACAGCTCTGAATTTACTCCAGCCGTAGACTGTCAAGAGCTTTTATTGAAACACTCGAATCGTGGTGTCATGCCGTTGCATGTTCCTTCGTCTGATGTGTCTCCCTCCCTTGCAACTAGGGACCTAAGTGAAAATTCCTGAAAATGATTGCGTACAACCGAGGTGTGTTCTTATGCACCCGTGGTCAGGAAGCAGGACCTCTACATCCTCTTACATCGTGCTAAAAAAAGTAAATGGCAAACGCCATACTATGCGTAAGCTCCAGGCAGGAGGAAACCCTGTAGACGACATCGAAGCGCTGTTAACTCCGCGGCGCCGACGAGTCAATAGAAATTCCTCATGGATCTTCTTTTCGAAATTTCTAACCGCAGTTTTCGTATGGGCAAAGTAGAGGTGTTAGCTACCAGAACTGACTACCAAAATACTTTACAGCTGCGGTACTTGCCATTGTCTTTACGAGGTGTACGAGACCTGCACAGAACCGTCTTATCAGACGACGCATGGGACTATTTTTCCTAGGGCTTAAGTCTGATTTATTTAGTCTTAAGCTTAAGTTCTAAATTATACGATGTTAGGATATTAGAATTGACCGCGTTCATGATGATCGCATAAGTCAACCCCTTTTTATTTTTATTTTTTAAGGCTGACCATCAGCCAACATTTAACGTCCACGGTAGCGCTTTTTGCATCACTTCGTAAAACGGGCCGCATAAGTGTAAATGTGCGGCAGCAGGGATTGAGTCTATGCACCTACGTACCACTCTGGTCGCAAGGCGTCCGTGAAGGCGCCAAGCCACCGAGCTCAACGCACAAGTCTGTTGGATTAATGCCAAATTCCTTTAGATCAAGATGGCTGCGCTTCCGTTCAGGCCAATAATGTAGCTGTTTTGGTCCTAGGCCCCGTTTAGAAATGAAAAACTGGTCGAGTTCGATGGCTTGGTGCATTCGCGTGCGCCTTAGAACTGGAGGAGACACATAGGTGCACAAATTCGATGCCTATCGTCCGTCTTACGAAGTAATATAAAAAGCGCTACCGCGGACGTTAAATGATGGCTGATGGTCAGCCCTAAACATATGTATGGCTTCGTCTAAGAAGATTGTCTCGTTGTAAATAGTGTCTCCTCATTTTAACTTGGAGGATACGGCTGCATTGTCAATTTGTTCGATTGCTCAGAACGTACGGCACAAGTCGTTGGTAATACTTAACTCCTAAGTTTCTTTAGACCTAGTAGTCTTTCGGTACACTTACAGATGTCCTTTCTGGTTTGGCAAGTCTGATCATCATAGACAGCCGCAGTAATAGTCGTTTCTTGTTTGTACAAACTTGTCAATCGCGCGACGACTTGTCAATTATCTTTCCAATTTTCACGTATGAATTCACTCTCAATTTAAATATGTTTATGACTCAACCATGCAAAGGCATTTATCAGCGGAAAGTGGCTCGTGAGTTGTTGCAAACTATAGTTTCCGCCTTATGAACATAGGATGTGTTAAAGATTTTCGTTACAATTGTGTCTCATACTAACCAAGAACGTCCAAGACGCATGCATCGCAGACGACGTATATATATATATATATATATATGTATATATATACCTATATATATA